>NQII01009612.1:14644-29102 GCA_002778355.1 Clitarchus hookeri | reverse complement strand
TTATGGAATTTACCTAACTGTATTGGTTCTCTTGACGGCAAACATTTCCGCATTCAGTGTTCCCCTAATACAGGGTCCACAGATTATAATTATAAAGGGTTCTTTTCAATAGTTCTAATGGCTTTGTCTGACGCAGATGGAATGTTCACCGCAATAGATGTTGGAGACTATGGACGGAATAGTGACGGTGCTGTGTTTCGCAAATCAACAATCGGCAAATTATTGCAGGATAATAAATTGGAAATACCAGAAGCAACTCCCTTGCCAGGCGAGGCAAATGACAATCCTTTTCCGCTCTACTTTGTGGCAGATGAGACAATCCCTCTTCAGAATAAAATAATGCGGCCCTTTCCAGAAAGAGTATTAAATTATGCCAGAAGAATATTCAATTTTCGACTTTCAAGAGGCAGAAAAAGTGTGGAATGCAGTTTTGGAATGCTAACGTCAAAATTTCGTCTATTTGACGGACCAATTTATACCAACAGAACTAATGCTTTGCAGACTATTAAGACAGCATGCGTGCTTCATAATTTTATACGCAGACGAGAAGGAGAACCTCATGTTCCACAACATTTTAATAAGTGTTCTGTGGTACCAGCATTATCAGATAACAGTACATTCATTGAAAACAGCAGTTTCAACGCAGCAAACCGCTTAAGAAATAAACTAGGTGAATACTTTCTGAAACCAAGTGGTGAAATCCCTACACAATAGAGATGTTTCAATATAACACTTTGATTACTATAATACATTTGATTAATATAACACTTTGGTTACTTACTGTCTTACATAATAAATAATGTATTTACCTGTGTCTTTCATTTCTGATGCAGTTTCCCTCCAAGCGGAGCTCGTCACATCCGTCTTACTGTATGCGGCAATGGAATAGTTCCAGATGCACTGGTGAGCTTTCACTAATCCAATGAAAGGAAGACAGAGAGATTTGTCTTCTCTTCTTCCCGTCATGTTCACAGCCGGAAATATCGTACGATAGTAATCGCTGAAGCGACCAGCCTGTGGTACTTCGAGAGATATGTCACTTGCGATATGTCGTGCAATCGCGCAACTGTGAACCTATTTTATCGCCTCCCTTTAGATTTCAAGTATCTGTCTGTGCCTGTCGCGTATCGTGTATCGTTTACGATATATCGCTTATCTTACATCGCCCTAGTGTGAACGGCGGCTTACTTAGGGCACGCGACTTTGACGCCTCATATTGTACTTTATTTCGGAACACACTACTAAAAAATACGGCCTGGCCCATCTCTGGTAGGTTTTGAAAACAGTATACAGTTTGACTTTATGCGTACGGCAAAGAAAGTAGTGCGTTCGTATACGTGATTTAATCAAAATTTCCCCAGGTAAAAACAACTCGTTTGCGAATAAAAAAAGTACGTTCAAAAAGTCACATACTCCAGGATTTCAACGAATACTGACTGACTTCTTCAGCACAACATAATTCCTCAATCTCCCGATACAAACACGGGAGGTAAATTCGAATCTCTCATATGAAGAAGGGAATGAGTCTACATTTCGAGTAAAATGCGACATGTACATTAAACTGTTTTTCAAAGCAATGCACATCTATTCCATGAAATAATGCATGGTTGCAGCATTCCAAATAGTTATGTAGCACATTGCAATATATCATGTATATGAAAAAACGACATGAGTCCAGCACTAATCACATTTTTCTAATCAATATCAGGTGACAATTCTCTAGGAAAACAAATGGCGTGAAACCAACAAGAACAAATCTCCCGTTTCTAACATTAACTCTGCAGGCGTCACTGGTGTTTTTCGCTCAGCCTTCATAATTTCCGAGATGTTTGTAGTATGTTGCTTATGAAGCATTTGGCGGAGTGGTTTCAACATAAAAAGTATTTGACGCAGAGGTCCTAAAAAACGTAAAGAAAATGGATTCGAAATGATAACTGTAAAAGGGAGCCATTAAAGAGCAGCAAGCTAATACGACTACGAGACACAAACCACGTGGGAAAGGAAATGCCCGAAGTGTCTACGGGGCCACATTGCAAGTGACTTCCAAATAAACGTCCCTGGACTTAATGTTTTGATGCAATTTGTGATAAGTGTATTAATTATTTTGTATTATATTGTGTAGCCTAATACCTGGGATTCTTATAGGTGTGTAATGAAAGCATTCTAATGACTAACAGAAGTAGTAAAAATAGACATCATTAGCCTTGTAAATAACTTCCTTCCTAAAGATGCCGAAGTTGTGACGTTTGAAAGAATAGACGCATGTATGTAATATTTATGTTATTTCTTATCCACGCTATACGCCGTGTTCAGTGTTAAAATGTTCTCTATGCTGTTGAGTTCAGATCACTAGCTGCTCTATTTAAGTCCGTATTTAATATGTATTTTTATAATAGAGAGCAGAGTATTTGTTAATAACGGTTCTGAATGCTAGAAAATGTTCGTTTATTTATTTTTCTTATCGTTTCTCAATTAGTTTGAATGCTAGATTGTAATATTGTTTGGTTTTATTGTATTTGACTGCCATGCGCAAGTAAGTTTGATTTAGCAATGTTTATGTTACGAAGTTTGTTAGTAAAAGAAAGACTGTCAGAATGTTGTATGGTAACTATGACGACCGAAGAAAGACTGTCAGAATGTTGTATGGTAACTATGACGACCGAAGTTTTTGTAATGTAAACATGACACTAGCGAGGCTATACGAGCCACGCATTCCATATTATTATTTTGCAAAAAAACAATGCAAAGGGGAGATTGTGACAAGAAAGAAGTGGAAACGACACCGGAAGAAGAATCCTACAAGATGAGCTGTCTTAATTTTTCATAATTGTGAGAAACATGGAATCATACATAGCTGTGCGACTCAAGAAGCCAAGTCACATTTAGTACCACAGTGCAGCTTTTTTTTTGCAGAATTTCTGTAATGAATGTAAGTTTTTTACTTTGATTTATTAATCCAGACATTTTATTCGCTGAGAACCTGGGATATTTTCTTGAGTTCACACGCTGAGCTATGCAATAAAGTTAAATCTATTTATCTAATATCTGTTATTTATTAATTCAACAAACAACTTGCTAATATCGCACGTTCTTAAAATGAGAATTACCCTTGGAAATAATTTTATCTGTCGGGGAATTTAGTAAATTTTTCTGCAGTTTTATTTAAATCTGGTTTTAGCTATCTTAATGTTTCACCAGCTAATTTATCGGTAATTAAATCCAGTTTAAAGCCAAGCTGAGTTTATTTTTTTCGTGTATAGTTGGAAATAGGAATCTTGATTGACTTCCATGTTTGTCCTGTTTGGCAATTTCCAGTTTTTTCAGCATATCTCCAGTTGCAAGTATTTTGAGTGGAATGGAAAATCTATTGATTAGTGGGTTAGAAGAAAGTATTTTATATAGAGTGTGCCTAACTCACCATTCATAAACACGCTCAAGATTTAAGTCAGGTGTATGCAAAGCTAGAGGAAGTCTGTGAGGAAAATAGGAAAGGACAAAAGATTTCGTTACCGTTGGTAGGCTTGACTAGTATTGTTGGACACGGAAACATGCAAAGGAAGGAATTAAATGATTCACTAATGTGGACTCGGAAAATGATATTAGAATTGTGAAAAATGAACCAGTTTTTTGTGAGCTTTCGAACCTCCGGATCGCTAACACTTGGTTTAAGACGGAGATTGTAACAGGGAAGTCAACTGATGATATTTACAGATACCATATAGACTTACTCGTCACCAACGAAAGATTCAAAAACAGCATCAAGACAGTAAAAAATTGCCCAGAAGCTGACGCTGATTCAGTTAAGAGTTTACTGACGGCAGATATAAGAAGGATGAATCATAAGAGACAGCTGGTGAGAAAAAAAACTTGCCATAAAACTAAACCACTGAGAAGATTTTTGAGTGGAATACCTCGAAAAATGCAATATTAAAGACCCCAGAGAAGAATATTCAGAAAATAAAAAGATAAGGCTTAAGAAGGACTGTACTAACAAAAGTGTATTAAACAAAATGGATGAATGAAGTAAATGGAAAAGCAACTCCCCTGAAGAAAAGAAAAGCTTCTATAGAAAACTGTGCAATGAGTTAGGTAAATAACTGCTAAGGCTACTGCAGAGCAAGTGAAGTAGTTAAAGTATCTAGGAAGTATGACGGTTTGAATTTGAAGCTGTAGTGATTTAATATTGAGCAGGATGTCTATAAGTAACGTTGGTGGATTGTTGAGAGTAGGAAGAATTCAGGGTGAGCTGAGAAAGATATTTGTAAATGTCAGTGAATCATGAGCACTCAAAATGGGCTGTGACAAAGGTGAAATAAACTAACAAGTATAACGAAAAGAGGAGAGATTAGAAAACTAATTAGCTTAAAAAAAAAGAGGAAAATATTCTTGGTTGTGATATGTATTGCCTTTAAATAGTATACAGCAGAGACGAAGGAGAAATGCATGACGGGAATGTTTGGTGATATAAAAATCTGAAGAATAAATGTGCTCAGAACCGGGGGGAAAAATGGATTGCGTATCGACTAGTACAGCATTTCCTAACCTTTTTCAGCCACGGACCCCCACTTATTTCACTCACTTCAGTCAGTCTCGCACACCGCCCGCTGGCGCACGTTCGTCGTGCTAAGTAAGCGTAGCGATTACGAGACTCTTGGTGGCGTTTATTTATTATTGTTAAATGGTCCAGAGATGAAACTGCGGACCCCCATACACATACTCGCGGACCCCCAGGGGTCCGCGGACCCCAGGTTAAGAAACACTGGTCTAGTAGAAACCTACGATATGACAGTTACATTAAATAATTAGAAGAATTACGAAGTATACACTCACATATTAGTTATAACTATAGCATTGTTACGCTAAACCAAACAAATACTATTAATAACATAAAATTAGGAGTCTTTGTAACAAAATAGTAACAAGGGACTTCTTTATCAGCTTAGACTGTTGATAATTCGAGATACAGTTTGAAAAGGACTTTGTAATATTATAGTAATAAATATCCTCCATCACTCTGTTACACCATAGTCTTTATTCTCTGAGATTGCACATTCGAGGCTACTCTGTTAATATAAACTTAGTGCGTACTTCCAAACATTTGTTCACATAGTTGTGCAAATTATGTATTGCGTATGATATATCCTGTTACTGGTAACCAAATTTATTTAAAATAAACTGATTTTTCCATTTGACGTAAAGATAGGTTTTCTTGGAAATCAACTTCAGATTTCACAAATCAGACATCTACTGAAATGTGGAAACAATGGGACACTTTCATGATGAGACAAAACGAGTAACAAACCAAATCATGTGCATACAAGCAACATTTCTGTACACCCATCCATTTACAGGCACGACCAGCTTACATAGAACAAACATTTTAATTCTTTATCTGATCATGTTATATGTGAAGGCTTAAGTGACTAGTCTAGATAACACGACAGGGTAGTTTGCAACATCAGAGGAGTGCAGTAGAAAGAATTTACAGAAACATCAAAAGATTTATAACTATTTACTCTATTTATTTAGTTTTACATGTTATTTGGCAATCGTTCTTTCATTTGGTATTCCTGAAAATTATCAAAAAGCTTTTTAACATACGTTTTTTTAATAAACATTTGAAAACTGAATATAAATCTGAATTAAAAATATTTCCTGCTTAAACCTGATGATAAGAAAATAATTTTAGTTTCTGTAAATTCATATACACTGATGAAACACGGTCATTGTAAATAAAATAGTACAGCATATGTAATACAGAATTACTAATTTGAGTAATGTAACACGTGTATAATTTGTTTCAGCAAATGTTGGGTCCCAAGGTGTAGTAGATTATATCAAATTTTCTTCGTGACTTATGAGATTAAAAATTCAGTAATAGGACTACGTCAAATGTAGGATATGACCCATTTCTTACTATCGAGCACAAGAAATTAAATTTTACGTAAATCATAATTATTTACTATATATTTAAGAATTTTTCGATTAGTTAGATGAGCTACACTTAGAATTTTAAGTGCATGCTTAAGAGGAGGCGACGTAACTCAGTAACCAGCAAAGCTATAACTTACAGTCACCAGAGGAGTGCATTATTTTTTAGGTCCTCGGGTCAGATGTCTGGATGTGGGTTATAAACCCCTGGAGGTCTATTTTTCTCTCCTAGTCCTCTGAGAAGTGTACCGCTGACCCACAACTGACTCGAGTACAACACACAAATCCCAAGGAATACGCAATAGACAATAGCAATAACCATAATTACAGTAAGCAGTACAAGAACTATGGAGTCTAACTGTGACGGTGAACTTCATAAGTCGATTTCCATTTAATGCCGTTCATTTGAAGAGTTGAAGTTGGTATCTAATGAAACACGAATGAATCGAACTTGTGGTGTATATCCATGAATGCTTCGTTGCTATTTGTTTGAACGAAACTGTCAGTAAGAAAGAATGTAGATTTTACCGAAGCATAGCAACAGATCGTATGAGGACTTTGGCCTGCGGCGTTTAAGAGGAGGTACAAGCTCTTTAAAAAAAACTTGGTTTCAAGTACGACCAGATCAGTCATAGAGAGACGCAATTGGACGCGTTAGAGAAACGAATTTTAGTTCATGTCACAGCGGTTTTCTTTTTTTGTTTGAGTGTAACATACTTTCTTGTAGTATAACTAGAAAACTGCGTTAAACCTGCGCCTGAATAGAGGCGCTCACGCCCTTGAGTTAAGCGGTATTCGAACCAGGATCATCAATACTTTGAGGACAGCGCATTCAAACCACGAGGGAAGTACTGCGACGAATCGTCAGTTAGCCAAAGCCAGTTATTAAATTCCCCTTAAGTAAATGTATCTCATGTGCACAGAAAATTCAGGGTGTGACCAGAAAACATCAACCTTCTACCAAAGCCTCCTCGAAATGTCCATATCTTTACATATTCTAGAAACTGGAAAATATCAACAAGAAACAAAGACGAAATCAATGCTGGCACCAGCAAACAACAACAAAAATCACATAGTCAATTTTAATGTAAACCATGGGTGTGAGTGTCGTTTATAGATGTAGGTTTAGGTTATATTATCTTGTATGCCGTCCTTTGATTAAACTCCTGAAATAAAGAGAAATTAAACGACTTCCTCAAGTTTTCTAAATAAAATTAGTTATTATAATACATTATATTTAAACATCGTACAAATGACTGAACTAAAATTAATGGGAAGTGAAAAATTATTCATTTTATGGTGAAACTACAATTACAGTTGAAAACAAATATATTTAATTTAAGCAAATGAAACAGTTAGTTCAGCCGAATTGTTCTGCGATTCACAGTAACCTTTTTTTACTTAGTGGGGAGGGGAAGGGGGTCAAGGCAAAGTCTTGGGGTAACGTTTATCACACAAGGTGACGGAGTTTTTCCACACGTCACAAGATAACTTCAAGAATGTCCATCAGAGCGCGGGCTCGATCGGCTGTGGGCGCGACTTCCTTCCACATTATTTTGTGTTTACCGTGGATTTTATTCTAAGGATTTGTGTCGATATTGACGGTTTAAATAGAACCTCATTACGTAAACAAAATAAACTAATACATGAGATAAAAGACAAAAAAATGATTTCTTGAATGCGATTAGCTGATACTACGTTACTTTTAAGTTATGTGGCTGTTGGTACATATTTTCTTATTGAATGTAAATTCACTGTGTGTGACCTATGCATGAACATAACGATAAGGCAAATTTAAGGACTATGCAAAAATTTCGCTATGCGTAAATTTCCGCAATATAAAATAAAAAAAACTGAACTTTAACTATTTGAAATAGTTCTATGGGTTTTTTATTGACTATGTAAGGTGTATCCAAATTCGACCGACAAATGTCGGCTGAAGGTTTATCATGGAAAAAAAAGTGAAAACATACTTGCATACAACCTATGGTCTAAAGTGAATCCCGAGGGCGGTACATATATTTTAAAATGGATTTGAAGTACTAGTTTATTACATATATTGGAAAGTACATTTACAATGGAATACAGACTGTCTGGATATTGTGGAACGATACAAAACTATGCAAACACCGCAGTTCTTGTCGCTGCCATCAAACTGGTAATTACGAAGAATTGGGGATATTTTTAAGGTCACGGAAATACGCACGTTGTGTCCCTGGCTTTTGCAAAACTTCTCTTGTTAAAATGGATGCAAATTTAAATAAACATTTTTGGTCATATTTATGAACGCAATACTTTTCATTCTTTTAATACGAGTGATTTCCGGCATAAAATAAAACACGAAACACAAGTTTCCTAAACAGGGTTTGGTTTCCGAAACTGAGGTTTCGGCTGACTGTATAACCGTACTGTGTGATTTTAGGCTGTTCACGGTAAAATGAGCACTTTTGAAAGCCGTGCTTAAGATCTATTTGTATACACGTTGTGCATTCTTTCGTCATATGTACAATTATCACTGTCCTGGGTCTGATCACGTTATGCATTGCGTCGGCCAAGCACGACTGTGAAGTTATTTTATAAGTAAATATTTGTTTACGAATCTGCTCATTCTTAAACTAGAAGCACAAAAAAGCAGAAAGCAAACGGAATAATTTCACTCTTCACAAATATTTACCGAACACTTTAAATTCAATGTTAAGGCAAGGAACTATTTTCTTTCCGCCGTTGCCAACTTTACTGGACGCTTGCCAGTCAGTGCGCTCCTTAAAATATACGCAGGTAGGACAGTGACATTTTTCGAAGGTTGATTTCAAAGGGCTCAAATAATCGTGAACAGTATATGTATATATATATATATATTTTTTTTTTTTTTTAAGGTTAATAGACCACTTTTTTAAATCAACATTGGAAAAATGTCACGGTCCCTACCTGCNTCCCTACCTGTGTGTATTTTAACGGACAGACTGACTTACATATGCCCAGTAAATATGCTAACGACGGAAGTAAAGTAGTTCCATGTCTTGGCGTTGAATTGAAAGTATTGGGTGAATATTCGTGAACCCCGAAATTATTTATTATGCTTTCTGTTTTCTTAATTCACATAATTGTTAGAATTAACTAATTTGTAAAAATATTTACATTTCTAATAATTCCACGGTTAGACGTGACCGACGCATGGATAAAGTGAGATTGCCCGCGGCAATGTTAATTTTACGTTTAGCGGAGGAATACACGATGTGCACACAAGCAGATCTCAAGCAGGGTTTCCAACAGTGCTTAGTTCTCCGTGGACGGCACGTAGTCTCGTGAGCCCGCACAGAGGCGGCGAGCAGTGGTGACGTAGAGCGCGCCGAACACACACGTGCGCGCTGGAACCTCGCGTGTCCTACGCAGCGCCTCGCTAAGGTATCTGCGTGGGGTTCTGCACCTTCCCCGCCAGGATCACCAACTGGGTGTCCCGGTGCAGCAGGAAGAACAAGAACGGCCTGTCCACGATCAGCGCCGGCGACTCCCTCTTCGGCCGCTTCGGAGCTGCAACACAGCAACACCCACCCACCATGTCATCCTCAGCCAACTTCCAGTCCCCTACTTCCATACACAAGTCGGTATTCCGCACACCGCGCACTCAGGCCCTTAGTGGAATATCCATTGGGGGATCTCATACCTCCACCCGTCAGGTAATTAAGAACATATCAAGACTTCACACGCTCTCTCTTCTCGTTGTCCGGTATTGTCAACCTATAACTACATCCACAGACTTGCAAGCACTTAAATAGTAATTTAATGTCGCTTAAGGCATGTTTCATTAAACTTTAAATAATCAGGTGTCAAGTGATACAATATAATAATAAAAAGTTAACATTTTCCCACAGTATTTGTTACTTTATGGAAATAATACCACACATCAGGCAGTAATTGCAGAAAAATTGACCGCAGTGGTCTATTTTCTGATGCTAGCAGGACAAAACTGTAAATTCATAAATCCTGGAAAACTATCTTGAGAAGCAGGTAAGTGTTCAGGAGGAATCAGCTCCGGAGCAGCATTTAAGGCGGTTTTTATTTACTGTAGCGTATTCGTAAGTAATTTAAATTAGTGTTGATGTTTTCGGCTGGAGAAGTGAAACTCCCCATCAGCTCCAGTGACTTGCATCATGTGACCGTCGTGAAGTAACATTCACTGTTACTTCCAACTATTATGATGCCGTGTTAAAGATCTACTTTCATGCTATTCCTCCGCCTCACGCAAACAAACCTGAACCTCAAAAAGTTTATGAAATGTCACCAAAGGAACAACGCACCGCATTCTTGTGCACTCGCTTTAATAATAGTTTTCAAGATGGCGGTTTCTTACTAGGCGTTACGAAAACAACTATTTTTTTTCCTGCTTCATTCACGTTAAAAATTAATGAAACATTATAGCTTATAGAAAAAATATAAGTAAAAGCTTAATTTAATTAGAAATAAAACATTTTTATGCTAAGAGAATTATAAAACGCCTGTCACACATGACAGACTTAGTAAAAAACCAAATACGTCATGCACAGTGTGAAATTGCCAAATGTTCGATTCAATAAGTGTGAAGATACTGCGAACAGACTTTATAGACTATGTCGTTCTGTTGCCAGCAAGTGTGCTAATTAGATATGCGTGTAGTGTGTGGGTTAGTTCCCAATTCGCGGAGGGCTTAAATTGCGTCTTACTGTACGTTTTATCGTGTGGAGTTTGTGTCACAGAATAAAAATCTTTAAAATGGGTTGTTATTAATTATTATTGTTTATATATATTTTTAGGTCAACATTATCTTCAGTTCTCCGCCCAATTCTACAAGTATTTATAAGCTGCCCGCCGTTCATAAAGCACTTTTGAATGTCTTGATTAGGATCTACTTTTCTTCTCGTCTTGTATACNTCATATAAAGTTGGGCAATGCATCACTCATTAGACTCTCTGCTCAACAAAATGTAGGAAAACTGCAATTGGAATTATAAGGATAATATTTTTACCATCCTTACTTTCTAGGCACGCGTTTGCACTGGCAATCAACCCACGTGTAAGGCACGTGTGCTGCTAAACAGCATGGACTTTCCTGTTTCCTAATATCCAAATAACAGTTCGGCTCTCAGCTTCTCGCTGTTACAGAGCAGCTCACATCTATTCACTCACTCCAAATGACGGCCAATGCCATTACTCGCCGAATGTTCACAGATGGTAGGTATCAACTAACGCAAACGCTGCTCAAGAATATTTTATTGTATCTCACTTGGTTTATGGCAATTTGCAAACATCGAATTGAACAATGAAATTGTAAAAGTACGTAGTCCATTGACAGTGGTTCTGAGAAAAAAATAAATAAACTGTTTACCATCCAGCTTATGAGAGTGTGGTTAACCATTGCCATTGTTTCTACTTTAACTTATAATTTTTGACATATATGATTAAAATCCTTTAATGAAATAGTGTTTATAAGTTCTCGACTTTTTAAAACAAGCAGATAACGCACAATTAGAATCACAAAAATATTAAACCACTCGCAAAGTGTAAATTTTCTATAGTCGTTACATTGTCGGTAATTACTATGAATCCGAAATTATGACGCGAAAAACGATTAGTTTCTCCAAAAGGGGCGAGGCTGAGACTTAATCGCAAGGTTCAGAACTGGCGTTCAGTGTTCTCGTTGTGCTGCGTGTGTCTGGGGGACTTTCAGCTGTGACGCTATTGTTGTATTGATGGGAAGTGTGTAGGAAGGTTCAATGCAGGACACGCGGGTAGTTTTATATGTATCTGATGCGTATCTTTTGAGATACAGCGCTTTGAAAATACCGTTTTCCGGCATTTTGGAGTACTCTGAAAGTGTGTCTCGAAAGAACTCAACAGTTCTCGTCCGAAGAGAGTGTTTTTGTAGAACAGCACACTGGACGCACCTTTAATAGTTTCGTTGGAATACGTGTATTTCAAACACGCTGCATCGCCGTTCAAGCGCCGGGCAAGCGGGAGTCCTAAAGCGTGAAGGAGGTGTAGTATATTTGCGGTTTCTTCACACTTTTTCTAAACAAACCTTTGAAAAATAACCCCATTCATGTTTTCTAAATATCTCTTGAATCACAAGCGTTTTATATTTGTGTTAATATAAAAGTACCCCGTTTTTTGGTTAAATTGAACTATTANTATCTCTTGAATCACAAGCGTTTTATATTTGTGTTAATATAAAAGTACCCCGTTTTTTGGTTAAATTGAACTATTAGTCATATTTTATTTGTAAATGATAAGATTTAATTTATAACAAATAAGAATAAAACAAAAAAAATACGTGTGTTGGCAATGCCAGTAAAAAGTAAATAACGAAATTTATGTTTCAAAGGATATTATATTGCTTCAGGTTAACAAATATCAAGTTTATTTAATATCNAAAAACAAAAAAAATACGTGTGTTGGCAATGCCAGTAAAAAGTAAATAACGAAATTTATGTTTCAGAGGATATAATATTGCTTCAGGTTAACAAATATCAAGTTTATTTAATATTGAATTACCGGATTATTTTCTAATTCATTAAATAAAAACGTGAAAATAAAGCCGTAAGTCACGTGATGGCGAACACCAATCAGAGCTCGTGACGTCATCGTATAGTAAAGAAACTCGTCGCTCCTGTCATTCCTATGTATTTCGCTCTCGTCATCGTTTGTCATTATTCTCCCGTTGCATTCTTTTTGATTTTGTGCGAAGTTTTCTTACGTAGTTAGTTAAAAACAAGGAAATCCAAAATGGGAACTGAATTTACCAAGGCGAACAGTTCGAATTTGCCCAAAATTGATGTACTGATGCTGGAAATGTTTTTCGGAACAAACAGTGATTTCTGCTCATCAGAATTCCGGAATGTTAAGTCTTCCATGTAAGTATATTATAAGCTTCAATTTAACGAGAAATATAATATACTTTTGTGCTCACAAAATTTACATACACTTCTTGTATGTAACGTGATGTTAGGTTATGATTATAACCTAAGATTATAACAATTATTGCCTATTAATACTATAATATTTATACACACCTGACCTTGTACTTGGGGAATGTTCTGCGTTAGAAACCGTAGCAGCTTGTACANCTGAACTTGTACTTGGGGAATGTTCTGTGTTAGAAACCGTAGCAGCTTGTACTAATTCACGACATTCCTCACTTTCCATAATTTTTCTCTTTTTATAAATATAAGGTCGTTCTGTAGTGGTAGTGAGTGTTCGTTTTCTTCTATCTGGTTGACAGTCAAACTTTGTTGGAATACAACCGATTTTTTTTTAGCACTTTAGACACAGTTTCCATTATGTGATACTCCATATAATTAACCATGTCACTCGGCAACTGAAATAAAAAATAATTGCGTAATACAATATTATTTAACTAACAACAAACCAGGTTAGATCAAACATAACCTCAAATATCGTAGTTTATTTTAAATCATTCATGGATAAACAATATTATTAGGGTACACATACGAATTAAATAACATTAAAAACTAAATAAAACTTACATCAAAGTGGTCTTCACAAAAATAAATAGCAGTATATGTTGATAAAGTCGCTACATCTCGTCATGCCAGTTTTAACCACTTTTCCGCATGTTTTTTTTCGGTAGGGACATGGAAAAACAATTTGCTGGGAGTTTTTATTGATGAACTTTCACATTTAGGCACTGCACACCATTTATGAGTGGTAGGATTCATTATAATTTAATAATTCTTCAACTTGCGTGTTTGTTTACAAATTGCTTACTATATTCTGACGTCATAGACGCCGCCATGACAGTTGGCATCGTTTTAGCGGTAAAATTGAAATACAAATAAATAAATGTGAAAATAATCCCGAATATGTTTAGTTTCACTAAAATAATATTTTTTTAAGCTCTATTAAGCCTATATGTACAACTTTAGGTCATAAAAAAATGTATCAAGTAGCCTATTGTATTACAATGAGTGCGCACGAAAGCTGTGCGCTGTCCATCTGGCGTATTTCTCCAGACTCGGTTAAGCTTTGTTTGCATTAGGCGGAGGAACGTCATGGAAGTAGAACTTCGGCATGGCTTCAGCAAAGTACGAAATAACCGCGAATGGACTAAACGCAGGTGTGTGGGCTGTGTTTGTGCAGGAGCGGCGCAGGCTATAGTCCATACGGTATAAGAAGGCCGTTTTCTGACAGTTCGGCGAAAGTAGCGCCAGTGTTTACATCTGACTACGTATCCTTCCGCCATCAGCTGATCGGCCACATGGCAAGGATGTTGTTTATTTTCATGCTGTCATTATCAGCTGATCCCCTAGTCATGGGACGTTTTAGGCAAACTTGCTATTCAGAAATACGTAACTGCAATTGTAGTAATAGTAATGTGTACATAAATAATCAGTTAATTGTTATGTTTAAGGGCAAAAATATAAATAATTAATTTAAAATTTACTAACTACAAAAAAAATGTATTAAAATTATTAATTAGTAAAGTTATGTTACATGTCAAAAATATAAATCACTAATTATAAATTTATCAACTT
>NQII01009611.1:34945-48232 GCA_002778355.1 Clitarchus hookeri | reverse complement strand
CGCCCGGCTGGCCAGTTTTAAACGCGCGGTAAAATTAGAGTTCGTAGGTGCACGCTTTTGGCGCGATATTTGAAAAACCAACATTCGCATTCGCATTCGCGAATGTTGGAGGTGAATATTCGCATTCAACATTCGCGAATGTGGAAAAATCGACATTCGTTGCATCATTAATCTGTTGTACTCTCCCGAGTCTAGGCCTAGCTCNCCGCCCGGCTGGCCAGTTTTAAACGCGCGGTAAAATTAGAGTTCGTAGGTGCACGCTTTTGGCGCGATATTTGAAAGGTGAATATTCGCATTCGCATTCGCGAATGTGGAAAAATCGACATTCGTTGCATCATTAATCTGTTGTACTCTCCCGAGTCTAGGCCTAGCTCCATCAGAATGATAGTGTTCCAAGCCAGGCATCAAGTGGTGAAGGAAACTGTAACTGCTTCTTCCCCAAATAGTCTTTACGTGTACTGCTACCACTGTCCAAATCAGCATATCCTACTCACACCAACTTAATTGCCATTTTATTGCTCCAGGCACCTGCAATAGGCGTTGGAACCTACAGCAGTTACTGCTAGACGAGTAATCTATGAAAGACTGAAGTAAACTTTTCTCAATATATGGGGCAGTATTATTAAATAGCTAACAATTTGAGTCAAAATGGAACTTATTCTGCTGCTTTTGGCAAGTGCAGAGGATGCAATTCAATAATCAGCACCCAAATATAATTTCTAGAATATTTTTGTGTGTGTACTTTGATGATTAGGAAAATATTTTGCACAAAATGCAGACTACAGATGACATCACTATGCTTTACCTAGTAGCAAAGACACCAGCTACCCATGTTTATGTCCAGCACCATTGATGCTACAAAAGGACAAAGGGGCATTTTATAGCCCTAAAGTCATCACCTGGTTTTATAAGGCTATAATTTTTACATGAATGAAGAAAGGGCCTTGCAGTAAATTGTAAAATACACATTGAAATGTAAAGTTTCCCTTGGAGCATGTTGCACATTGCCGGTTCACGTGGTTTCCAGTAAATGTTGGCCTGGAGGCGCTACAGCTGGTGCTGCTAGCGCACGTGTTCGGATGGTGATAACAAAGCAACAAAAAGTTTTGCGTTCTCTGTTTCAACAAGTGAGAGTTGGTTATAACTGTGCAGCATGATTTTTGTCGACAGCATGCCACAGCACCACCTACTGCACAAAGCATCCAATAGTGGCACAAGCACTTTCAAAAGACCGGTTGTTTATGTAGTCCACTGGCCGCCCCCGTGTGCCTGAACAAGACGTAAAGCGCATCTGACGGAGTTTTGTACGGAGTCCACATAAATCCATTTGTGGCAGCCGAGAGTTGGCCATCTCCCATAGGACTCAGGACGGTTTTTCAGACCACATGGTGATAAATGACCCCTCGAGTTTTGTGAATTCATTCTGGGCATGGAGATGGACAATGAAAATTTGTTCATGTTTGGTGTTCAGCGCACTGCCACAGCACAAGAATATGGGGAATACAGTGGCCAGATACCATAGTCTTGTATAAGAGACTCTCCAAAGCTGAATGTGTTATGCGCTGTTACTCGAGAGCAGGTGTACGGTCTATAATTTTTTTTTCTGAAAAACCAGTTACTGGAATATCATCTGGATATGTTGGAGATCTGGCTATTCCCACAATTATGAGAACATCATGATAATTTCATTTTTCAACAGGACCGAGCACCACCGCACTGGCACCTGCATGTCTGAGAATGATTCAATGACCTCCAAGGTCACCTGATCTCTGTGTATGTAATTTTTTCTTGTGGGGGTTTGTGAAAGACTCAGTCTACGTGCCTCCCCTTTCAGAAACTGTGGGCGAACTGTGACTCCGCACCGCAACAGCAGTGGCTGCGGTAACACCCCGACATGCTCGCGTGAGTATGGGACAAGTTTGACTACTGTTTAGATGTAGGCCGTGCATCCAGTGGAGGGCACATTGAACATTTGTGAAAAGGTACATGAAAACTTTGAATTCTTACAGGTATTCTAAAATTCACCCGAAGGTTTAATGAGCATGCATGTAAAAGCTATGGCCTTGTGAAATAAGATGAATCGTTGATACACGCTGTACTATAAATCAGCATAGAAAGTTGAACCCATACAAAGTGCATTGTTGCTCTCATCACTTTGTGACGACTGGCAAGCCTTTGGTCACTATTGCAAACAGTTGATCTTATTTTCCTGGGCTGAGGTATACATAATGCTACACCCACAATCATCTCACTTATTACCTTGTTTGCAAACATTCCACGAGAGGAGTGTGTGTTACACTTTTTTCTGATCTACAGCAACCATACTCATGTATACTACTTGTGATAGTAATTTTTCAGTACAAAAAAAAAAAATGCAAAATTTGTATAATTGATGGATTTTATGTCGAGAGATATTGTGTCTACCAATTTTCAAAATTGCAATCATATGGCTTGCCTAAAATTGAATTTGAAATTTTATAACAAATTCAACTATAATAAACTCGAAATATCTTCATGGCATTATCTCCCAAAACATTTGTGTTCAAAGTTTTTGGTGTTACTATAAAAGATTTAAAGTGAAAATCTGTACTTTCAAAAACACTTTTGCCACATTTGACAATGGTCATTAAATTAAATAACTAATATTAAAAAACAATTTTTTAGGCTTTTAAATACATGTACAGGAGAGAACAGGAGCACCCGATCATCATAGCTTCATGGAAATGCAATCGGGATGAAACCTGGCCCGTAACAAAGTACCGAAAGGCTGCTGCACCTGTATCGATTTTCTTCGTGACTTGTCCACAGAGAGTAAATGCTAGGTGCTCTTGACAAGCCTGAGC
This sequence comes from Clitarchus hookeri, assembly GCA_002778355.1. Classification (NCBI taxonomy): domain Eukaryota; kingdom Metazoa; phylum Arthropoda; class Insecta; order Phasmatodea; family Phasmatidae; genus Clitarchus; species Clitarchus hookeri. The sequence continues at coordinate 45,389 of NQII01009611.1, read as the reverse complement.
AACAGAAGCTGCCAGCTGTTACTAATTGAGACCCTACACACTTTCCAGACAAACAACCCTCTGAAATACAATAAATCACCCTTTCCACACCAGTTTTCTTTGGTCCCACATAATGCACATACAGAATAATTATTAAAAATTTTTTTTTATAATTTCCTGCACTTTGAATCACCATTTTTAAACTTCCCAAGAAAAAATATAAATTGTTACAGAGAGATCCCCAGTACTCAAATTCTTCAAACTGAACAATCATCAAGCTTGCACTCTCTGCTATTTTGCTCCCCAATTCACAGTGGTGATATTCTATTAGTGACCGACCTTCCAACCACTGAAGTGTGATACCGTGCTGTGGCCCCACATCTGCTTCAGTATCACCGCACTCCACTTTGTGCTGGCACATATACAAAAAACAATCTTAGATACCTATCAGATAATGTCCATCCTAGCCAATCAGGAACATTATTTTTTTTGTTGTGGTTTAAGGTAGGTTACAGAATTTGGCACACCTGGTGCTGCAAAATGCATTACGTACATCCCCAAAAGTTAGTTTTAAAGTATTACCATAAAATGAGAATTGAAACATTGGGTGGCAAAAAAAAAAAAGTGCGTTAAGAATTCTGTTGCAAAACACTACTATCCATAGTGTTCATAAGGTTTGCTGATGTCAAGCAGTTGTAAACTTTATGTTCTGGCTTTGAATTTTGAGGTAAGGAATTTTCAGGTTGTGGTGAGATAAATAAAAACGACTAGTTCTATTCACAACTACTTATTTTTCATTTTAACTCGTATTTATTAGCTTAAAATGTTTCAAATCTGTGTTATTTGGTGAAAAGTAAAAATTTATTTAAGATGTTTACTATATTGTTATAAAATCTGTAATACTAGTTTTGTTACAAGATGTCTCAGGGGTGTGAAGGATGGAGGTACATAATTAAAATGAAAGAAGTAAATTTGATTTTAGTTCATTCACACAGCTATTATTTACAGCATTAATCTATCCATCTCCACTATTTATCTTTTTATTTCTCAACGAGCACAGTGTTTAATATCTATCTCAACTCTAATTAAAGTCCTTCTCAATGTCAGTGTTTCGTTATAGTCAATTCACTTTCATCATTAACACATGTTCAGTCTGTTTTTGCCATCGTTTTAAAATGTGTCTTGCACCAAGTCCAATATTCCAGTCGCACCTTCACTGCACTGATGCTCGCAGCGCAGATTTTCCACCCGCTGGGCACTTACGGCACTACCCTTTCCTGGCTCATCGTCTAACACTTAACGTTGCACAATCACTCAGACTCCCGACCTCCTGGCTCCGAGGCCCATCGCACATTTACACTATCGCTGGCTTTGATCTGGAAGGTTCAACGCACCCAGTCTCGTGCTGAAAATAGTGCAGTAAACCAGAAAATTATTCAGATAAAGGCAGAAATTCTATCCACTGAAGGTCAGGAGCGTAAAAGCTGAAAAGGCTTATCACAGTGCCATGCAGAAGAAAGCGCAGCAGCAAGCCTGTGTAAGCTGGTCTTTCTTTGTTTTTGCCCACTTCCGGATTACGTGCAGGACCTTCACACACTTATGCTTTCGCAAGCGGTGCAAAGCAACAAGTGCATAACAGTGACACGTCACAGTCGGCTCTCCACTCTGTATGTGTTCTACAGGGTGATGGAGCGCTAGATCGCTTGGTCAACCTTATTGCGTAGCGAACTGACACATACTCAGGGGTGAAACCAGGCGGCTAATAAACACTTCGACTTTGGATTCAGTTAGCTAAACAGTTATTTATTGCATCATTAAGTCACTCATTATATAGGTATGGTACACTGCACTCTTGGGTTCTGCTTCCTGCCCCCCTCCCTTACCCGTCAGAGGCCTACAGGTCAGAGTTTTAGTTCATAAACGTCGGGGAAAAGTGGTCGGATTTGGAGGCGCGGTTACCTAACTGAGCTGCTACTGTGTGCTGGTTGTTCTCGGCTTCACGTCTCGTGGAGTCTCATTGAGGCGTCTCTCGGCGACTCCGGCGTCCGTCCCGCGATGTCTGGCGCGACCCTCGCGTCTCGAGTTCTCCGGATTGACTCCGGCGTCCGTCCCGCGATGTCTGACGCGACGCCCGGATTGACGGACTGCTCCACTACCCTATATTAATTACTTATGAGGTGTAAAAGGTCCAACTTAAGAATGATATTGGCGACAGTTGGTGAAGTGGTAGGTGATACCTTGTGGAATATGAGGTGGACTTGGGAATTGAGCTAGGCTATAAAATTATTTTCTATGGCGTTTACCTCCCTTATACAATACAAGTTTAGAAATTGAATTTTTGCAAAATATCAGAAACGTCCTGGAATTAAACTAAGATTCTCTGGATGGATAATGTTTAATGTTGCAGAGATCTTGAACAAACTAAAAACCCGGTGTTAGAACGTTCCTCCTTCATAAAAATAAAAAGGGTGGCCACCATCTCATTGCATGCAATTTTTTTGCCTGAAAGTTTTATGGAATTTTGACGATGTCTTATTGAGCAGTACATACTAACAAAAAGTGTAATCTTGTTTCAACAGCCCCAACCACCATTGTTGGGATTGGGATAATACAAAGGATACTAACTTGCGCCATTATCAGCACAGGTTTGCTGTCAATGGGTAGGCTGACAATGCCGTCGAACATCCAGTTGGACCATACCACAGATCCTGGAAAATGTTCCACTGCCAGTGAGGCAACAATTATGGTTTTAGTATGACAGTGCTCCTCCACATTATGAGCTCAATGTCAGGATCTGCTTGAATCAAAGGTTATACAGTCATTGGATTGGCAGAGGTGCACCTTTACCTTGGCAATCTTCATCTCCCGATCTCACTTCAATGGGGAGTCTGTGGAGAGAGATGAAACTTCTAGTTTATGCAACCACTGTAGCTACCGCAGATTATTTGGCTGCTTGTGTTGCTGCAATGGTCATCTCGGAAACACCTGGAATCTTTCATGATACCAGACAATTGCTGGTATGCAGATGCCACCTCGTGTGTTTAAGTCAATGGTGAGCAATTTCAGCAGCGTCTTTAAGTGCAACATACCGACTCTCTTTTCGTGGAAATAGTACTTAGTACGGATGCTAGCACCCATTGCACTAGTCATCTTCATCAGTTTCAGCTCTGCGTGGTGGTATGCTCTATGCTCGACTCCCCTCTCCTCTCCCGTCCTTGCTCCCTTGATTTCACCTCGTGTGTCTAGTCATTTTTTAAGATCTGGGCAGTTTATTTTAAGTCGTTGTACATCTTGCTCCTATCCGATTTTATGCCTGGTTGCCGCCTGAACATGTACGTGAAGAGCTGCTATAATGGTCCAGATTAACAATTTTTCGTCCTACAAACGTATGTGTTTTATTTAATCAAGTTTTATTAAAATTTTTGTTTGGATCTGGAATGAAATTGCTGTCGTGATCTTTTAATTGCCAAGCTACTTGTTATAAAATCTAGGGTGCTGCATTGTCATTCATATATTTAATTGCAATTGATATATATATATATATATATATATATTTTTATTAAATATATATATAAATATATATAAAAACTGAAATTTCTTCCTATATTAATTCTACTTTGGCACAGTACAGAGAGTTGTAACCCACTCTAGTGGCAAAATGGCTGAAATACACTCTTTTGGTACATACAAATGTTCATTTTGACCCCCTCCATTATCCCCAGACATTGTAAACGACCTTCTGTTCCATCCTGTATAGTGCTCTATTATAAACACTGACTTTTTGCATTCCTTCACTGACTGCAATTTGGATTTGCTTGGATTATTTTTCCCAGGGTGTTAAAGTCATTTAATGAGCTCTACCCACAACAACACGAGGCACGTGACTGAGCGGGAGGTACCTTACCGAACAGGTTATGTTACTAAATTCTGATACAGGGGCATAAAAAAGGGTGTGAATGTGGAAGGGGGAGTGTAGGGGAAGGGTGGTTGTGCATTCAGATATTTGCTTATACACATGGAAAAAAATATAAAGGGGGGAGAGATTAGAAAATGCCACGTCATTTCAACTTCAAAAGTGCTAAAAGCATCTACTAAAAACGACTGTAATCTGTGCTAAAAAAAACTATGAAGACTAGTGGTATTGTATGTTTTGTATTATGAGTGAGTTTAGCCTCCTTGTGTTAAACAGGAGCATAATCTCTCCTGAGTTTACCAAGTAGGTTAAAATTTTTTACCTTCTTTGCAATACCCATTCAGAGGTCTTCCTTGTCGAGTTAAAAATTGCAACAATGTGAAAATGGTTTTCCTGGTATAAATCTGCTGGCTTTAGTTTACAAAAATTTATATGCCGTAATCAGTAAAATAACGCAAAATTATGTGTATATAAAACCACAATGCAAGCTTCTTTAGTCGTAAAAACTTTTGCAACCATTTAGTTCTGCAATTTTTTCATTTATTATACAGCATTATCTTAATGACTTTATATTTGTGCTGACACAACTATTTGCATGGTGATCATGTTGTTAATACAAAAGTAAATAAGTTTTACATAAAGTGAACAATTCATAAATTGATTGGTAGCAAGGTCAAAAGATTTTCGTACTTACAATTGCATATATTGACCCTAATCACTAAAAGCGCTTTCTCATGGGCGTAGTCACTCCAAACCTATATTTACTATGAAAATTAATATGTAGAATTATATACTAAACACTTGCATGGTACTGTTTGTAAACCCTGCTGACTTTACTAGTTTTCTGTGCTTTGTGGTTACGTTTTTGACGACTGACCGAGGGTAGTGAACGTAGTTGGCAGATAACATTGCAAAATTGATTAAGATTGACCAAAATAGTACCAGTTTTTTTATTGTTCTTAGGAGTTTGAAAGTGAAGAGTTGTGTGTGTGTTTGATGAACTGATCAAAGTGCAATTTCTTCCATGTAAACATTGAGTGGGCACGAAAAGATATGTGCATAAACACTACCGTGCCTTAATACGCACAGTGATTTAGTAATAGTGAAAGGATCTCCTGCATTGGAAGCAACTTAGTTTTTGATTTATTGCAATGTGGAAATTACACAGAGGTTTCTGCTACTTCCCTTTAGAAAAACTCAAGAAACTTTGTGGTAACCTTACTATGTAATAAGTATTTTTTATTTTATCTATGCCCAATAAAATATTTAGGTAATGGTAACAAGTAAGCTGCTAGGCTACCAATCGTACACAGGACAGAAGTACAAGCTCACACACGAAGGAGGACACATTTTTCATGCTGTTGCATGGTCACGACATTTCCTCTGGTTACGCCAGTTTCATTAGGTGGCAAGGTGTACAGCACTGCATTATGACAATTTGCCAGGTGGCAAACTGAGGTGAGGCAGGACATTTGGAATATTGCCAGTATGGTTTTGGAGCTGTAATTTATCATATATTGTGGCCTATAGGCTGCCTGGATTTCGTGATAAATTGATGAGCCAATTCCAAGTGTCAAGAGTTTTAAGCTAGTACTCGAAGGTGGTATGGCGCTCACTACTATGGTACTGTTGCAGAAGTCATAATCTTTGTGGTGTGATGCTGCATATGCTGCAACTGGTTTGTCATGTAGGTTGTGGTGTGACCAGCCATGATTTCTTTAGTGCCTGCTCTGTGGCCATTCATTCTCTGCCAGAGTGTGTTGGTAGTGTGTAGCTGATAAATCAAATTTTCTGTGCCACAACTATACAGGAGCCACAATGTGGGCTATTGCAGGGGTGGGATCCTCTGGGGGCAATAGTTTGGTTGGCATTTGTGGTGGGCTGCAGCTTTGGATGAACTAGTTTGTTGCAGAGGTTAAGTGGCCTTTAGAAAACTAATCTGTGTGGGCAGGTTGTGTGTCCAACCTGCCCATAACAGATTGGCATAGGATGAGGCCATATGTGTACCCATTGCTGTGCCTTTGACTTGAAGGTAGTTTGTATCTTGGAATCTGAAGTTGTTACTTAGGATTAACGTGACAAGTTCAAGGAATACTGTAAAAAGTTTTGCTGTGTGTGAGGGTCTTTACTTGAAGTCATATTCTATGGCCGACAGTCCAAATGAGTGGGGGATGCTAGTATAGAGAGATGCAACATCTATAGTTACCATGTATGCATCTTCGAGGATGGTGCCCAGGTTTCTCAATTGTTGAAGATAGTGGCCAGTGTCCTTGATGCAGTACAGAAACTGCTGTACCCAAGGTTGAATGTGGGTATCCACAAATGCCGAGATTTTCTTTATGGGCCTGCCAATTCCTGATATACTATATCTCATAGAGCCATTTTTTGACAGCTCTGCAAAAGTAGCACCACTGTTTACATCTGACTAACGTATCCTTCCGCCATCAGCTGATCAGTCACATGGCAACGGTGTTGTCCAGGAGGTGCTGCTTCGTGTGGCAATTGGTGAACTACTTGGGTATTGTGGCAGGCGGCGAGTGTGTCTTCGAAAAGGAGTTTGGAGGGCGTTTATAGGGTCGTTCGTAAACGTCATTTAACTGAAAGGGCAGGAAAGTGTAGAGAGGGGCAGCGGGAAGACGTGAGTGCAACACACATTACAGGTATAAGGTGATGGTGCGGCGAGTGTGTCCCACTTCTTCGGAAACAAGGAAATGGGTTTTCAGAGAACATGGCGTATACTTCGCAAAAGAACCAATAGATGGCGTGTACAACAGGTTTTTTGACAATAGATATCATCTTTGTAAAGTAGACTGTTCTATTACTGGCTGGGAACAAAACGTATTTCAAATATATTTCGTCAAATTATCGGAGAAAATAATTCAACTATACTATGCAATATTTCTGTATGCTTTTGGAATTAATATCAAGCACGTAAGGAAAGCGGGGTTGGAGAGGGCAGGATATGGCGGGAAAATTTTTTCTAGGTTGAGCTTCATTTCTATACTGGTTGTTTTATTGTGCATTTAATTTTGAACACCTATACATTACTATTTCATCACAAAGTTTAGTTTCTATAACTAAAAACTGCTGTTTTATAACCACGTAAAATAAAATGTATTAATTAATCTACAAACTCTTTCTTATCCGCGTATTTTCTGCTTGTCTAATGTGCATCGGCACCGCTCTCAGAATAGCCAACGTAATATTAATTTATGTTCGTTCATGCATCAGCTGATACAGGATTTTGTAAATGGCACTTTGTTTGTTTTCATATATGTCAAGTTGCCACTCCCTGACTGTCACAATGTGGCCTTCTAATATGAGATGGACTATACAATGGGATGTCCTAAGGGTGTCTATTGTTCCTTGTGGTGTGGGTTCGATTCTCTGCAGGCACATGAATTTGAAAAGTTGCTCAACGACTGATTGAACTGAATCTGGTAGTAGTCTAGCTGTAACATAAGTTTGTAAGCATACATTTTGACAGCCACAGCATTTTGAGGTGTTAAATTTCATATAATGAATATTTTATTTATCCTGTGGATTACATATTAAAAATATCTGTAACATTAGTAATATTTGAAAATAAAATATTAAGGCTACATATACAAATATAAACATAATCTGGCTTCTACGCAGACGAAAATAATTAAAAGGTGATACAATTTGCAACTGAATAATATAANGAATATAAACATAATCTGGCTTCTACGCAGACGAAAATAATTAAAAGGTGATACAATTTGCAACTGAATAATATAACAGTTTTCCATAACATTAAAAAAACTCTGCTTTTATAAACAATTTAGTTGGAAAAACAAATAACTGTATGGCTAAGCGGAACATGATCACTCGGTTAATTGATCACAGCATATTTTTATTTCACAAAATGACTTAATTGCAACATGTTTAATCAATAATGCGATACAAATATATATAAAAATAATTTTAATGGTAAATAAAATAAAAATACAACATAGTCGTTTTGAGAGTTAGTTAAAGGAACGAGTCGAAAATAATTATAAGGATGCTAAATGAGATTTAGTAATGATTAATATTAAATATGTGCAAACCTTATATAACCTAGATTTTTAAAAACACGTTTAAATATTTATATTTATACACATGTGAAATACTAGGTATTTATTATTATCAGTTTTTCAGTGACATGCTTTCTGCTTGCAACAAAAATTTACTGCAGCTGTGAACACTGAATGAAATAATCACGCTTGGAGACCATTGCAGAAACACTCTTCCAGAGTGGCGTTCCAAAATGTTGCTTACTCTGAGAGTAAAGTAGCACAGAGTAACAGCCAAGGAAAGCAAAAGTAACCATGGTTTTGGAAGGAGACACACATGTACTGATTAAGCAACCAATGTAAATTCCTAAAGATATTTGTCCATTTCACCAAATTCTTTCTTTTTCAATATAGTATTAGTTACATACATAAACAGCTCTACTGGCTATAAATTAATCATAAACATTATGTCTAAAAATATAACCTTTATAGAAGTTAACTTTTAAATAAAATACAAAATTTCCTTCCAAATTATTTAGTTTTACTAAACTTTCATCCATTTTCGGTTTACCCATTGTTACTCNTAAAATACAAAATTTCCTTCCAAATTATTTAGTTTTACTAAACTTTCATCCATTTTCGGTTTACCCATTGTTACTCACTAAAATAGTGAGTGTGAAAAGATTTACTCAGGGAAGATACTCAGAGTAATTACTCTGCATTTTTAGGATACTACCAACAGCGGGTAAGCATTTATGTACTCAAAGTGTTTTGGGAGAGCCAAAGAGAAAAGTTTCATTCACAAAGTAACGTTTTGGAACGGCTCACTATTGGCAAATGTGCTATCCTCTGCTCTTCTTTCAACTCTTTTCTCCCCTGAACTGACTTCACCCCCACCCCAACTACTGCCTCTACAGATGTTTACTGCACACAAACGTTTTGGTAATGATGTAACTAGCAGAAACATTTTGCTTACAACAAATAATGGGTATAAGAAAATTTATTGTTACAGTTAAAATAGGTAAAAGTAAACTCTTTAGCGACACAGGATGATACACTACTGATGCAAAATACTTTGTAGAAAATGTAACCCAAAAAAAAAAACCACTTATTGTAAAATATATAATTTAAGAATTCGGAAATAATGTGAAACCACAGAAACAATATCCAGTGCAACGTGTGTAACTACGGGGAAAAAAAAATTGTGTGTGCCGGTTGATGTGCAAGTGTTTATATGTGCTGGAAAATTTGTATGTAGAAAAGTCGGAAAATAAGAAATTGTTTCTACTTGCCAACCAAGACCACACTTTTGCTACTCTTAGGCAATTTTGAGAGCCAGTAAAAATTTAAACCAAAAATGTTTAAATAGGCTACATAAATGTAGGCCTGCACTAAACATGCACACCAAGCATATGACGATGACAGCTTACAAATGGTGAAAAAAGACACGTTCAATAATTTTAAGAGATTTGGTTAGCTGTAAAATTATTTTATCATCATAGTCTTTTTTAAAAAATGCAAATGCAAAAATAGTGTTATGATCACTTGCCACTAAAAATAAACAAACAATTTTATAAAAAATAATAAAAAAAACTAAATGCGCTGATTAGTGTGTATTGTAAATGATCATTAAATGTTTAGGCCTACATGCATTTGTATGTAGGCCCTATTCCACAAATTGCTATGTAGGCCTACTGCTTTTATACAAGTTAAATGTCCAAAATATACTTCAAAATACGAATATTTATTTTTCTGCAGTAGACCTAGCAGATTATTCGTATGCCAGGAAACATGGTCTCGTAAAACTTACATTTCATAAACATTATCTACTGCATTATTGTAAAGAAAAGGTTCCGACGTCTCATCCCTCCTATAAACATAATCATTAATGCAAGTAATAGAAAAATTTCGATTTTGGGACAGAAGGTTGCAGAGAGAGGCAATGTTATTTTAATGGCACCATGCTAATTCCTTTTTTTTTGGATCCTACGTCAATGACGGGAATGGGCTGACATTTAGGCAACCTCAACATCATGACGACCTTGCTCATAAAAAAAGATTGAACAAATAAAGTAAATGAAATGTCTACACCAGTCATTTACAGTTACAGTAGACATATTTCAAAACACTTTAAATAAAATTATTTTGACGCGTGGCAAGCATATAGGATAGGAATTGCGCTGTATTCATACCCTGAGAATTAACCCTCGGAGAAGTCCCGATATATAAAAATACACGGGGATGAACCGCAGCCGAAGGAAACAGGGAAAGTCCCGAAAATTAGCTGATATAAGCCCTCGGCGAAAGAAACAGGGTAACTTCCTGGCAGAGAATAGTGCAGACACAGCTCCCAGGAATCCCCGAGACGCTTGCCGCACCCCTCTCTCCACCGCGAGTCGCTGACGAGACCGAAATCCTATACAAAAAAACGTGCGAGTTACTCCAGGGAAGTCCCTGTTTCTGTCGACACAATGTGCTGACAGCCAATTTGAATATATCGGGAGACAGGTTAAATTCGGGAGCAGCCAAGGTT
>NQII01009611.1:0-34722 GCA_002778355.1 Clitarchus hookeri | reverse complement strand
TGCTGACAGCCAATTTGAATATATTGAGAGACTGGTTAAATTCGGGAGCAGCCAAGGTTCGCGAGCATTCAGTTGTCATCAGTCGCGAGCAGTCGTTCGAGAGGAGGAGTTCAGCCACGAAGCAAGACAGAGAAGGCGGTTAGACGAGAGGCAGTCATATCAACGGGCCGGAGTTCGGGACCGGCCCAGGCAGTAGTTGTTCGCAGTCAATTGTTCAGCCGAGACGGGACTTGTTCGCCGGTACAGCCGTGAGACGAGATATATGAAACCGAGACGGGAGTAAACAGTCGTGTGACGAGAACAGTGCCGAGAATATGAGTAAATTCCCGGAAACGAGTGGTAGCCCCAGTCTGAGTGGCGCCATTCCCCGAGATGGCGAGTCGTGAGCCGAAACTTCATGTGTAAATTCCAGAGACAAACCTAGTAAAAGTACCGAGAACTTAGGAGTTCATTTCCGAAACGTAGTGGCAGTTTCCGCGGTTAGGAATGCAGACAGAAATGCGATAGCCTGAAGTAGGACGCGGAGGAAGCACTCTCCAACCAGAACGCCAGCCGGTATCGCAAGGAAAGTGCAAGTCACGGGAGAACCCTAATCCCCGGCTTCATTGAGAGACCGCCAAAGCCGCAGGAAACAGCCAATTTCGTACCGCACGTCAACGAGAGCTAGTCCGAGGGCCCGATCCAGGGCCACCCAACTCACCATGCCTCAGCTACCAACGAAGAAAACTCACCAAAAGTCGCAGTCGCAGATAAGTAGAGAAACGTCTCCCTACAACAAACCTTCCCCGACGCATAGTATTCAGCCCACCAGCCCTCCAGGCTTACGACTAGAGGAGGGGCTCAGTCTCGCCAGTGTGTGTAATAACTATGTGACCTTCTGATCAATAAAATCCTGGTGTGTTAACTAACGGAGAATATGAGTATTTGTTTACCCCTAAAGCAACATCCTCGGGTGTCGTTAGCCTGCACCAATAGAATTTAACTATATGAACTACTGGCCACCCCCTGTATAACTCAGGTGGCCGAGTAGCGACAATTTCAATAAATTATCAAAATAAATCTAATGGTGCATGTATTGCTTTCAAACTGTCAATAAATTTCTTTAGATAACAAACATTGTGTACTACCATCCCTGATGTCCGGTTGCGGTAGTTTGAGTTTAGTTTACTTCAGAAACCTTCAATAAACATCTGTAATTATAGTGTATACAATTTATAAATTAAAAAAAAAAAAAATTATATATATATATATATATATATATGGTATTACTAAGCAACACCATGACTATCTGGGAAGGCGAGCAATAGAGGTTGAAACATACGGGACTGGGAAGGGGTAACATTAATGTAGTGCATAATTTTAAGGGTATCAGTTTGTATGTTGTTGGTTAGTCATCATTACGATTTATCACCAAATATTTTAACTCGCCAGTAGTTCAGATTTTAATTATTTTCTACAACATTTTTACAAACTTTTATTGAAAAATTTGTTTTCAGATTGTTATTTTAAAAGATTTTTTGAAAGTTAACGAAAAATGAAACAGCTGGTATGCCATAACACAAAATGTTTTTTCTATGTGAATTATTAAACAACTTTTTTTGTTTAATGTGTTTTACAAATTCTTGTAACAGTTGAAATGCCATAACAAAAGCCGAAATGGCAGGCGTATAAAAAGAATTGTAAAAAAAAAATATTTTTATGTTTATTATTATTATTATTATTAACAGGTAAAGTGACAAGGGCAGCTTGTTCTTCACAGAGATTTCCCACGTCAATAACGAGAGGTTAAACACCTTTCCTACAGTTTTCCCCCCTAGAGTTAAACATAGTTGTAGGTTATTCACGATTAAGTGACCACCTTGTAAGGTTCTGCTATTCTTGATCCTTGCAGCCAATTTTTATCTTTCTGCCACTTTTTAATATAAACATTGCTGTATGATCAGTAAACACAGCGAGTACAATTCACCACTCTCAAAAGTTAACGTCTAGGGCTGCAATAAAATATATTTATTAGTGGTTAATGCCTTTTAAGAGTGCCTTAAAAACTGCTCACTTTACAGTGAATAGGCTGTAAGACAAAATATTAAATCATTATGTGCTATATCGTAACATTTATTTCTATAGTCTGTAAAAAAAATACCAATCTCACTATTATCAATATGCAGTTAGGTTATGAATCAGACCTAAATATGGTCTAAAATTGTAAACGCTCACGTTAGGCTTTTTGAAATACAACAACATTGATAGGAAGTTAAAAAAGTTTAGTTTAAGCAAAGCATTTAACAGTTTAAATAGAAAAGCCACATCATGAAGTTTTTGTTTACATGTGATAGAAGGATACGATATTGGCACCTGAAAGTTGAACTGTAGCAGAACTTCAAGAAAACGTGAAGAGACCATGAATGTACACAATGAGGCAGCTCGACTATAGAGTTGTCACAGACTATAGAGTTGTCGCGGCACGTGCGGCGGGTGTCAATTGGTCGGGCGCACGAGGCCAGCCTACCTGAGCAGGTGGCAGAGGGCGACAGTCAGGGACAGGGAAGTCTGGCAACATTGCTNGGGCGCACGAGGCCAGCCTACCTGAGCAGGTGGCAGAGGGCGACAGTCAGGGACAGGGAAGTCTGGCAACATTGCTGCAGCAAGCTACCAGCCCTGGGTGCGGGGATGGGGGCAGGCGCTAACACTTGCGCGAGTGCAGGGGACCCTTCACGGAGCAAGGTGACGCATCCTCGTCTCGCAGCTCTCTCGCGTCTGAAAGCTTCCTAGAAGTCGCCCGGTTTATATACAGGCCTACGGAGTGGTGCGGGGACATCATTTCGAGACCCTCTACCATTTTATATCACCAGAATAACGAATTTTAACAGTGACGATTTTTATGGGNCATTTTATATCACCAGAATAACGAATTTTAACAGTGACGATTTTTATGGGGTGAACCACCCCCTTAATCAATGAAATTTTGCATAATGGACACTTCCCAGAATGTAACCTGTCTAACAAGGACTACCTGCTGTATACCCACATTGCAGCAAGTTAGCATTTTGCAGCCGGGCTTAGCTCGGCCAGCGCCCACAACTACCCCCTCTCTCGCGCAGCTAGTCTGAAATGATGTCGCCGAGTGGGGATACCAAGAAGTTTTCAGTCACCCCCACGCACCCCTAGCCACCAGGGTGTCCGCCATCCATATATGTATTGAGATACAGCCCCAGTAAACAGCAGTTGTTCGTCAGCAAGCACCTACACTTCTTTCTCCTACAAGCACCACGATACTCCGTCACTTACAACTACTAGACAACAGTCCGTCAGAGACGAGCAGTTACCACACTTCAGTTCAGTTTCGGAGGTGCTATGAAGCCTTGCTCGCTACGCCGACCGCTTCTTCGCAGCGACTATGACTTCCGTGTTTTAACTGTTAGACAGTTAAAGTAGGCAGCAGTAAATTTGAACGAGACTAAGCTCATGATTTTTTCCCAGGTCAGACATGAATGAAAGTTGTTAACAGATTTATAGACTCGAACAAGTACATATTCCCGCTGAGGAATATCTTGTCAAGCTTGAATAAAACCCTGCAGCTCTATATTCTGGAGTGTCACCTTCTTATTGGAGAGGGGATATTTCTTGTTAACCGGTCTTCCTTCACAAACCATAGTTGCCTAGTAGCCTACCACTTCCACAGAGCTTCTACACAAAAAGTAGGGGCAACTGGACGTACATGCTCCGACAGTAACAAAATTCCTGAGGCGGACGATTGCGCCACAGGGGTGAGATTTCCATCGCAACTTGACACCCGATACTGTAGCTGTTCAATCTATCTTGGTTGAGCTTGCATCCACTGGATAAGACTGTCAAGCATGGTACCCGGAAGCTAACAATAGGTCGCACACACAGGTAATTCCAAGCTACTGTCACCACCCCCAATACAGAAAACCACAGTGATTCATTGATGTGTGCAGAGGAGTCTACCTGAACCTGATCTTCCATGGGAGGGGAATACTGCTACACTTCTGCGCTGCAGCCAAGAGATCCCCTACCGACTCCTTTCTCCAACCGAGGAGAAAGAACAGAAAGAAAGAAAGAAAATGAAGAATAATAAGGTCAGAAGTTGTATTTTATTGGTGTACATTTCAGAACCCTCATCTACTGAAATCCCGCATGTACGGAAATTATGTGACAGTCCCCTGAAAAATGGTAGATACGGAGTCCACTATTGTTTTTGGTAATAAGGTTAATACCACATGCCTGTTTCAAATCAAGCCAGAGGGGTAGTTACCAAGCTACCATTGATACTACATTTCTAAAACTGTCGAAACTTACTACTCTGTAAAAAAAATGAAATGGAAAGTAATATGAAGAAAGCAGTAAAATGGTAAAATACGCTCCAAAAGCAATCTTTGTACAGGTATTTTTTGTTGATCTGACAACACTGGCCCTAAGTGACCACACTGTCTAACACAAGGCTACAGCTATGCAATAAGTCAATCTATGAATTCTACCAGCACACTAGTTTTTCCCAGGGGTGCACCATAAACAAATGCGAAAATCAAGTGACCATTCACATTCACCTTCCTACAAAATTTTTTTTCTTTCTTTAAAAATGTGACTAAAAGAACATTTCTGTTCAAGTTAACTACAAAACCAATTATTGTAAAAACCAGAACATGAAACTGCTGCTATATTTGTATTGCTAAACTACAAAAAATAGAAGATAAGATTCTTAACTGCATTCAAAAGCAAGTGTTTCTTTAGAATAAAAATATCCATGTTTTAAATATAACATGTAATATTGAAATATCTAAACCAATTTTATTGACAACATGACGAGAAAAGAAACACAACAAAGAAAATATAAATATTTAATAACTACAAGTTAAAAATTTTTTATAAAAAATTAATTGTTAAATTTATACAAATTCAGACACGCTATGTATATACACATTTACACATACATATGCTAAACACAAATTTAAAAAATACACTAAGACAAAAATAAATAATCACAAACAACTCACTTGCTTATTGCACAAAAACCAATCAAAGCACGCACCTCCACATTAAGTTGAAATGACAGAATCTACCCTCTACCCCCCAACAACACACTAACACTACAGTCAACCAAGCTTTGTACATGTGTCTGGAGACAAAGAGGCCTTCTTAGCCGCCTATTCATGATTAAGTACCATGGCCTAACTTTAGCAAATGAGAGATTGGAATCATCGCCATTATTGCCAAGGTAAGCTGCATCATTTCTGCTCTTGTAATTACTGCACCACAATATGAACACGTTTTAAGCTGTAAAAACACCACATTTGGTAATGAAAAGGTATGAGTGTGTAATATTTATAAAAAATATTATGCATAAGAGAATTTTCTTGATCGATGAAGTTAAAGATTTTTACAAGCACATTTCAAGAAAACACTCCTGCACAAATTAAATAAGTATACAGAAAAAAATGCTGATATATTAATTCAATGAAATTGAGCAGAGTAATTACTTCAGAAATTCTGTTCACATCTATAAACACAATAATTGTGGGTTTACATGCTTTTCGTTAGTGAAGTACAATATGTTGGAGGGATAAAAATGATGCTAGCTACAAATTACTTATTCCACTTCACATTTGTAGCACTTTGCTTCAAAATTAATTTTCAGAGGAGCAGAAAACTGCAACATTGTGATGTTCATGTGCACCCACCATACACAGAGAAATTTTATTGGCCCCATATTGTTTCAATTTTTCTTTTTGTAATGTAACTAACACAAGTGATGGATAACTACTGTCAAACAGATTAGATTACTTGCGAGTATTACCGAAGTGTTTTCTCAGGGATGAAACAAAATCATGGGCACAACATCAAAGACTTGAGATGCAAGTGTGCGGGTTACATATTTTTTTTTTAAGTGTTTCATAAACCCATGACCTCCCCACACCACAAAATTTCCCCTCAAATCTAGCTGTGAAGTTTAGGAACATTTTTGCTTCACGAGGTGCCTTGACAAATGCAGTCTCTTCCACCAACATTCTACAGCTGCTGCCCTAGCTGTCTAGTTGGTAAGCATGGTCCAGCGAGTCCAGAGTGTCATTAGAGCTGGAGTGAGTGAGGTCGCTCAGCTCGTCCAAGTGCTTCTGTCGCTTGCGTACATTCCAGTGCAAGCACTCTGCCAGCGAGTCAAACCAGTCAGAGATCTGGTCCTGGGCGCAGATTGATGGCACCGGGTATATTGAAGTGGTCACTCGCAAGCTGCCACAGAACATGACGCATTACAAACATGCATTCCCCTAAGGTTTCGATAACTGATTCAAACTCAATCTCCCAAAATGAGACTAGAACTAGAGCCACTTAAATACTGGCTCAAAAGTGTCCAGTTTAGAGTGCATAACGAAAAGATCTATGGCTATTTTCGCAGTGTCAGTCAATGGTGTCCTATAAATTTTATTCTGCACAAATATAATCAACTACTTTTCACATAAATTGATGAAAATTTCTTAAAGGTGCCTTCAAAACTGATTGAGTACAGTTTTTGGAAATTAATTAAAGCATATACTTTAGTTATGAAATCATTTAAGTAACAAAAGCTAGAACAATTTTTTCCCATTATGCTTCAACTAAACACAACTATTTTATAAATAGAAATATCAGAATTGCAAGATTTGAAATCTGCAAAATCCCATTAGATATGATTTACGAATGACCAGCCAAACGGATCAAAAGTATTAGTGGATGGATCAAGGGAGTAGTGGTTTATTTTTAAGCTGCTACTGGTAATACTAAAAAATTCATAAATTATCCTGGAGTATTTTTTTGGGGCTTACAAGTAAAATTGACATACTAATGTAACATATTTTTAACTAGACACTTAGAATGAAGCCTAAAAAACAAAATCAAGACAAGAAAGGAATTGCACCAAGTAAAACATTTCAATCAAAAAATAATACAAAATTGGAAAAGAGAAAATTTTTACCAATGTAAGAAGAATACTTTTACATCTATCTAAATCTAAAAAACTGTGCACTTCAATAAGGTGCAGTATTTTTGGCAATACCTATACTCTACAACTATAAACTCAGTCTGACAACCTTTACATGAAGGGAGTTTTATTAACTTTTGAAAATCAGAATAAACAAGAGTGAATTTCATTCTTAACTTTCAGGATGCCGTAACTCTTAAAACTTTGTTTACGAACGCAATGTTAGTGAAAAACAACCTTGCTNCATTCTTAACTTTCAGGATGCCGTAACTCTTAAAACTTTGTTTACGAACGCAATGTTAGTGAAAAACAACCTTGCTTGCAAATGAGCCCTGAATACATAGTGATCGAACATACATGCAAACCAATTCCGAATCAGAAAATTTTTTTGTCCAATTATGAGCTTTTCTTTTTTGGAACATTAACTACACAGGTGATATACAACACACAGTCATTTCACTTTCCTTCAGGTTACACCTTACCAACTGCAAACAATGCACTTGCTTCTTGTCCAACATTTACACAAAATTATCAGTCTTCACTCTCACTTATTGCTTATATACCAACTATCCTTCCCTGCCAAAAANCATTCTTAACTTTCAGGATGCCGTAACTCTTAAAACTTTGTTTACGAACGCAATGTTAGTGAAAAACAACCTTGCTCGCAAATGAGCCCTGAATACATAGTGATCGAACATGCATGCAAACCAATTCCGAATCAGAAATTTTTTTTGTCCAATTATGAGCTTTTCTTTTTTGGAACATTAACTACACAGGTGATATACAACACACATTCATTTCACTTTCCTTCAGGTTACACCTTACCAACTGCAAACAATGCACTTGCTTCTTGCCCAACATTTACACAAAATTATCAGTCTTCACTCTCACTTATTGCTTATATACCAACTATCCTTCCCTGCCAAAAANTCCAACATTTACACAAAATTATCAGTCTTCACTCTCACTTATTGCTTATATACCAACTATCCTTCCCTGCCAAAAATGCTAAATATGGGAGGATGGCAATTGCAGAGATGGAAGGAAGGCATGGTGGCTTAGTAGGACAAGGATCTGAAAATGAGGAAAGTAACTCAAGGAGATACAAGGAAGGTCAATAGTGAATCAAAAGACATACAAGACAGTGCAATAATATGTTGTTGAATTTAACCACCTACTTCCTG
The DNA here is from genome assembly GCA_002778355.1 of Clitarchus hookeri. Lineage (NCBI taxonomy): Eukaryota > Metazoa > Arthropoda > Insecta > Phasmatodea > Phasmatidae > Clitarchus > Clitarchus hookeri. Next base: position 26,568 of record NQII01009611.1, on the reverse strand, counting down.
AACATACCAATCATTAAATAGATTCTTACTGCCACCACAATCAAACATTCTGGAAGTATGGCACACATTATTAACAAGGAAAATGATTCAACAGCGGAGAGAACAAATACACAGCAAAAGTGTAAAACAGAGAAAGATAACCATAAAGATGTAGGCACCCACACCACATGGTTGTTATAAGAGATTTACATTTTATCAATTTCATACTATGCATCACATTTTTATTTAATTAACATCACATACAGTTTTTGTCCCTACAGCTGTCCTTAAGTGATGTATGTAGCACGGAGTTACTTGGACGTAATCATTCAAATGTTGAATACAGCAAAAATAACAAACCCATCCTGTACAGAATAATGTTGCTACTAAATCAAAACACTACAGCAATTACACTATCTAATGAACGATTTGGGATCATAGCAACCAACTGTCCATATCTTTATCACGTAAGAACAAAAAATACAAACGCAGAAAACAAAACATAAGAATTTTTTTCTTCCTGTTTATCAAATTAAATTTAACAGCAATGCAATTTTAAGCAACTTCATAATGCTCCTCCAACAGTAGGCATGTTTTTGCAATTTTGTACATTTTCTTCTCATACTTAACAGGCAGTGCTTCTTCACATTATGTGAACACACTTCACCAGTTTGTTACTATGGGCTTGTGAATATGAAGCAGGCCAGTTTGTGGTTCCTGTGCAATAGTGCACAGCCCTCTGCACAATAAATAAATAAATTATATATATATATATATATATACATACACACGCGCACACCATACGATTGTGTGAACACTGTTAAAAAATTCTGGGTATAGAGTTACCTATTTATAACTTTGTAACTACAAATATTTTTTCTCGCCATTTGCTACAATTCATCACGCCAACTATAAAATGGTGTTCAAGCTCAGTATGTAACTATCTACACATAAGTTTATGGTAATCTAAATATATTATGTGAAAGGGGACTCCACATTAATAAAGCAGATTACAGTGGTTACTCTTAAAGTTTATTTGTAAAATAATCTTTCAACTTCCTTGTATTACTGTAATATGCTTGAGACAGCAATCTAAAGTCCTGTATTGTGACATATATTTCTTGAATGCCATTTATGAGCTGCACAGGTNATATGCTTGAGACAGCAATCTAAAGTCCTGTATTGTGACATATATTTCTTGAATGCCATTTATGAGCTGCACAGGTCTCATTATATGACTGTTGTAGTACTGACACTTTGAACATCTATGATCCAAGAAGGAAAAACCATTGAAAAATTGATCTTGATAGCATTACATTAGTCAATGTGCAATTTGCGTGTACAGAAATTATGCCTTTTCTGATTTCTGCTTCATACCTCAGTTACACCATACTAGAAATCCTCTCGCATTCCACCTTGTCAACCACTTGTAAGTAGCAGAGTACATCATTGTTCTGCTTGAAATCAAACGTAAGGAACTCTGATATGAGAATGCCATCAAATATAACATGCCCTTTACTTGCCACTGTGGTGCAACATCTTCAGCATGATGAACCTTCCATCTAAGGATGTCTAAGTTTGAATTAATTCAGTCCAACTATATTTTTCAAGATTAAGTAAGCAGCACAATAACGCAATATCTTTAAGACGGGTATTGCATTGCAGCAAGCTACTTCTTGCATGCGTCTACAAGTACCAAACTTCCTCCTGTCAATCTCAGTTTCCCATGTGCCGACAACTGGCAAGTAAACTGAATACCACAACCGCAACACACACAAGTGCCAACACCAACAAAAACCATGNCATCTAAGGATGTCTAAGTTTGAATTAATTCAGTCCAATTATATTTTTCAAGATTAAGTAAGCAGCACAATAACGCGATATCTTTAAGACCGGTATTGCATTGCAGCAAGCTACTTCTTGCATGCGTCTACAAGTACCAAACTTCCTCCTGTCAATCTCAGTTTCCCGNATGCGTCTACAAGTACCAAACTTCCTCCTGTCAATCTCAGTTTCCCATGTGCCGACAACTGGCAAGTAAACTGAATACCACAACCGCAACACACACAAGTGCCAACACCAACAAAAACCATGGCATCGCACCTATCTCCTGGATGCAGCTCCTGCTGGCGCCGCCCATCAAAGGATACACACGCTGAATTCATAGCATCAACACTCAGCATTATCTGTAAACATTTGTACACATACTGAGTTTGAGTAGGCACCAAGGACCAAATAAACTAGAACAGCTACAAAAAAACTCACGAGAAAAATACTTTCTCTCTGCTGCCTTGGTATCACTGCATACTCGCTGAGCACCACCAGACTTTCTACATACACAAATTAATCATTTCATCCAGGTGTGTGAATATGCTTCCTTGGAATGCAATGCCAAGCATACTGAGAAAGAGACAATGAATAAATTGGGTTTTCTTTCTTTTGGGTTCGTATCATCAGCTGACACCTCCAGAATGTTTGATAGCAGCACACAACTTTCTATGCACAAAACATACCTATCACCGTGCAACAGCTCTTGTCGGTTCCTGCCATCAAATGAAACCCACGCTGTGTTACGGCTCTCCGGAGACACCGAAATCTACAAGACAAACTTCATGTGACAAAAAACCACACTAAATAATTCATTAACTTCAGAGTATAAAAGATTACAGAGTCATGGAACAAACTGGTCAATTTTCAGTCAAGGAATATCAGTGCAAAAATATAAAAGAAATATTTTTTTAACCTCCTGCCGTAACTTTTACGAAACGCTAGCAGAATATTTTTAATAAAAATTATTCCAGTCCTTGTTGAAAGTAACTGCAGTTAAGCAAAACAAAAACAGTTAATGTTTTCCAAGGTAGCAAATGTAGCACATTATATACAGCATATTATTTCATTATTTTTTTTTTAACAGATACCATAAATCTTTTCATTCCTTCGCCATGTAGGTGCCAGTACAAAATGTTTGGTTTATTTATGGTTTTATTTAATTGCCCCTCAAATAGCGACACGGCTTTAGTGTAGGAACACAATTATTTCAATAAATAGGGAAGGAATAATAAATCAAATGAAATGTTCACATAAACTGTTCTGTGACAGGTTACAGTGCTTAAAATAATTACATGCATTGATTAATAATCTAAAAATAAAAAACANTAGTGTAGGAACACAATTATTTCAATAAATAGGGAAGGAATAATAAATCAAATGAAATGTTCACATAAACTGTTCTGCGACAGGTTACAGTGCTTAAAATAATTACATGCATTGATTAATAATCTAAACATAAAACTGAATTTTCCCAGATGGTAAATTTACACAAAAACCTCACCCCAGAAAGGTTCTTGAGCACTGAACATTCCATATTACAGAACGACATGGATAACATTTTGCACAATGATGGTTTCACATTGCTGGTAGCTCACCAACAGCCAATCACAATAGCATATTTCAAGAACAGCACATTAGATAAAAAGCAGTGTGGACTGTATCAGAAGCATGACAGGTGGTGTATGTTGGTATGGCATAGTAACGTGTGTTACAGTCCACTATTTCATGGCTTTCAAATTTACAAGTTGCAGATTAAATTAGAATTTCAGACTCAAGATTACTAGTTACATTAACTAAATAAAATAAAAGTATTCAAATAAAGTTTGAGTGAAACTAATGATAAGGTGTTTACGAAAATGTGTTAAAATATATACCAACTATGAATTTTTTTTTAATAGTACATAAAGCTATTTCAATAACTGACTTATAACCAATTTCATGCATCATGATGAAAGGCTACACGACATGGGCGTCAGAAGGAGGGGGCCAGGGGAGGCACTTGTCCTCCCCTGGAAGTTGTATTTTTCTATAAAAGTTGTACAAAATATTAGTGATAATTATCATTCTTGTAACTAAGTGAAAACAATTTTTATAACAAATAAATTATTTATTAGCGACCTCACTCCAAAATGCATGTCATGCTGGAAGGAGTGACCGAGTCCTTTCTGTTTTTCCATTATAATTTTAGTTGATAATTGTTTGTGTTTTTGTATTTAATATTATATTGTATTTTGTTAAAGATAAACTAATTCTTATACCTTCCCTTGGAAATAGTCTTGGTGAAATCCATGCAACAAGAGGAGAATAACCAAATATTCTACATGTCAAAATTCTGTAAACATGACTAGTGATACTGGCAACCGTCCAAAATAAAACTAAATTTGGGACTTCCATTATTTTGAAAGTACATATAACCAAACCCACTGGTGGAGCACAACATAAATATACAATGAGTTTAAGATCTAACCAGTTTACACAAATTGCAATCAACATGTAATGGGTTCCAATCAACAGTAAATGTAGAATTAATTTTAAGAGTAACTTTGACGTATATTGTGCTACTTGAAAAGTTTGTACTTGCAAAAAATCTGAACGTGATGTTTAAATAACACGTAAATTAAAGTGTGATAACTGAATCATGGCTGAAAACTGATGATGCATGAAAAAAGTGCCAAAGAAAGAGATAAAACACATAATGTTGTCAAACACGCATCTTGAACCTTTGCTTGCTGTGTGGTTGTCAATGTGACAGCCAGAAATACATTGGAATGAAATATGATGGAATGAAAATATTTTGTTTTTCCATGTACCTTCTAACATACTAATTTTTACAACACTATTACTAAAACTTAAAAATTGTGTGATGTTAAGAAAATTCTGAGTCTTTGAAGTGGTGTTTTGATCATCTCACCCATTGTCCAAAAAAAAATCCAAGTTCAAATCACTAAAATACCAATTTCATGCCAACTGAACTGAAACTTGCAATATTTCATCATTTTATAAATATTTCATCATCTAGTGCTAACAGGCTCACCAATGCTCTTTTTCAGATGCAGAAAGATAACAGCTTGAAAATGCAATAATTTTGTTTACAAGAAAATATGCATTACAATTTTAGATATACTGCAGTATATAAGAACTTTTATGTAATCTAAAACCATGAAATCTCAGAAATAAGCTCAACTGGCTGAGTATTTGAAAGTCACTGAGGGCATTTCATTTGTATTTTTTGGTTGTCAGACAAAATTGGTGACGAGTTTTCGGCAGCCTGCCCATCTCGTACTTTGTAACTTCAGTCATCAGTCTANGGTTGTCAGACAAAATTGGTGACGAGTTTTCGGCAGCCTGCCCATCTCGTACTTTGTAACTTCAGTCATCAGTCTACAGACCTGGGGCCCTACTCTGTAACTTTAGCTTGCTTAAAGATACTTACTGTGAGCATCTTTATGGTGACAGCTATAACATTTACTCATAACTATCTTTATAGGGTATTCTGAAAGGCATCACTTTAAACCTGTCTTTTGATGACGTTTTACAACCCTGCAGGTTTCTTCTGAGATCAATGATCTCCTTGTTGATTGATCTACATATTTCTGATTAATTTCAGAATTTCTTGTGTGTCAAATTATATTCACATAGTAAATTTCTAATTGTAAATTGCATTTATTTCTTAATACATTTATGAAAAACACTTATAAATTTATTCTTTATATGAAATAAGTTTTCAGATTGTCCTACTTCATTTTGAGCATCACAAGATAGCAGCACTAAGACCATGGCCGAGTTAATCGTCTGNAGTTTTCAGATTGTCCTACTTCATTTTGAGCATCACAAGATAGCAGCACTAAGACCATGGCCGAGTTAATCGTCTGCATTGTGGCAACGTTAGAATAAAGTTAAACTGTATCACTAATGAAAAAATAAAAATATACTTTCTGAATAGGTGTGTCTACTAGAAATTTTAATACTTATTTTTTTCTCACTGGAGTGAGTTTGCTTGAATTAACCTCAATACGTCTACCATTTTCTTTCCACTGTATGCCATTAAGACACCTTGTCGGTCTGTCATCATATAAAAACAGTCGTGACACATTTGGAAGTCTGTCATTGCAACATTTTGAGTTACAGAATACCACTTTCCCTTGTATTTACATGGTAACTGTATCTATGTAAATACGGTAAGAATAAACAGAATAAGGCCCCTGGTGATGTGAATGATTATGAAGTGCAACATCGGAAGCATCTTTAACTACTCGCATCATACTTAGAGTATGGGTTAGCTTACCTTGAGCTCAACCCCAGCTGGCACCACTATTGGTCTGAAGGACAGAGAGTGTGGACAGATGGGAGTGACCATGATGGCTGGTACACTAGGGTGAATCATAGATGCTCCAGCTGCCACAGCATAGGCAGTGCTGCCAGTTGGTGTAGACACAATGAGACCTGTACACAAAATACACTGGTAAAAATTTTTTTTAAAAATTATAATCTCAAAAACACACAGTACCCCTTCACTACAAGGTCAAACTTGCAAACTTTATAGGGTTTAAAACCAATGCCCACTCTCCTCTCAGTGGCTGTAAATGCAAGGGAAATAATGACGATAGTATTAAATGTTCTACGATGACAGAAGATTGTATTGCGAGTTTCATTTGCACAATATGCTCATGCTGTATTATATGATCTCCTTATGACGAAGGGGTTCTAAACCATCTTGCTGCCAAGTAGGTGGTTATTTACAAGTAATGCCTCCTATAAGTCTCAAACTATGACTTGTTTCAGCTCATTACATGAATGCAACACAAAAAACACTCTTGGGTCGGACAAGGTCACAGTTTGCTTGCAGAGGAGGCTACAAAGTGGACTCTAAATGTGCAATGCATATTTTGGAAGAAGGAGCATCTCCAGACTGCAAAAATGGTGTTCAAAACTATGTAACCAAAAAGGAAAGTAAAAATAAGTTGTCAACATGGAAGATGACAATGTGATTGTTTGGATATGTTAAGAAAATGGAGCAGAGTAAATTTCTTGAAAATAATATGGCGTTGAGCACATAAAGAGGCCCCAAAATAATNTCCAGACTGACAAAGTGAAAGGGGAATGGCAAGAGAGAAAAATGGCTGTAGCTTGCCATGAGAGACAGTATCAGAAGGGAACAATTTATTTACTGTACACGTTTACTGCAGACATTGGCAATGAAAGGAGTAAAGCATTATCTAAGTAGTTGCACGTAATGGTAATCGGGAAATTAAAATATATTTTAGTATCTTTTATTGAAAATACTGCATTTGTAACGAGTGTTCTATTATTAGGTAGTTTTTGTTGCTCTGTTCTCTCACATTTCTTATGAATGTAAGAAAACATAACTTCTACCTTAATGGTANGAAAGGGGAATGGCAAGAGAGAAAAATGGCTGTAGCTTGCAATGAGAGACAGTATTAGAAGGGAACAATTTATTTACTGTACATGTTTACTGCAGACATTGGCAATGACAGGAGTAAAACATTATCTAAGTAGTTGGACGTAATGGTAATCAGGAAATTAAAGTTTATTTTAGTATCTTTTATTGAAAATACTGCATTTGTAATGAGTGTTCTATTTTTAGGTAGTTTTTGTTGCTCTGTTCTCTCACATTTCTTATGAATGTAAGAAAACATAACTTCTACCTTAATGGTACTTTAACTGTATTCTTACAAATTGTACAGTCGAGTAAATAATTTATTTACTTCTGATAGCATGTCACTTGGCAAGTTACAGCCATTTTTGTCTTCTGTCATTCCCCTTTCGAATGAACGATAAGAGCAATTATTTAACTTACATCTCAAATTATGGTGCAAGTTAAGGTATATAAATGGTGTAGGTAACAAAAAAATCTCTCCTCCTCTCTCTGAACAACTGACATTTCATCAATAAACTTTGGTACCAACAATGTATAGAGATTCACAGCTGTCGCACATCAATAACCAGATTTTAAATACTAATCATGATTTTACGGTGATGAATTGGAAAAATACATTTTAGAAGGCACTTTTTAATTTGCAGCCTGGTAACTTTCGACAGTTCAAAACAGTACATTCCAAATATATTATGTCAAAACCATGGTTGGCATAGCAGCAAGTGCTTGCTTCCCACCATGACGAACCGGGTTCAATTCCTAGTGGGGTCACTCCTCTACGATGATGCCATAGTCTTCAGGTCGTCTTTGAGATTTTCAGTTTCCTCTACCCTTGCATTCCAGCGTTGCTCCATAATACCTCTCTTCACCTTCATTGGTTCTGAAGACTGTTGTTACGGATGCCCAAACCTCTCCACTAACTTCAAACATATTTTGCAGCCTGCATATAATTGAATTATTTTGAATGGCAACGGTACAACAATGACACACAATGGTGTACTTTTAGATGGATTGTAGATACATCGAAGACCATACTGAGCAGTTATACCTACCATCCCCTTGCACGGAAGTGATGTGTTTGCCGTCGAGAAACAAGTCGATGTTGGAGAGGTATGGTGATGGCCCTCTGTCTATTACAACCTCATTGAGGACCAGCAGGTTTGTGGGTGCCTTTGACACTTTATCAGGCTCCTCGTTCTTCCGCATGATGATGCACCTCAATCGACTCCTCAGCGTTAGTGCCGCATTACCTACATAACATCAAACATTCTCAGTCACTCGTCCAAGATCGATAACTACATGCCTCTACCAAGGTGGCATATTTGTTTGATGCTTTCATAACATACTAATGAATTCTAATGTAACACCACCATTATGCGACCAGCCACTGTGCTCTTATTTATTGTTTGTGAAAGCAGCCATACGTCCCAAGCAAGGGAATACTTAAGTTTAAGTGGTCCCCAAGTCAAAGTGTCTCACCATTACATACAATTATGTTATGTTTGCAACTGATGGATTGGGTACAGTTAGGAGCTCTGCTTTTCCTATTTTATTTCCCCCAATTATTTATTGTTTTGGACTAATGCACTTACTCCATCACTATGACTAACATGAACAATTAGGTGTTTAAATAATAAATTCCTACCAAGGAAACCAATACAAAATACAAAGGAAAATANTTGTTTGTGAAAGCAGCCATACGTCCCAAGCAAGGGAATACTTAAGTTTAAGTGGTCCCCAAGTCAAAGTGTCTCATCATTACATACAATTATGTTATGTTTGCAACTGATGGATTGGGTACAGTTAGGAGCTCTGCTTTTCCTATTTTTTTCCCCCCAATTATTTATTGTTTTGGACTAATGCACTTACTCCATCACTAAGACTAACATGAACAATTAGGTGTTTAAATAATAAATTCCTACCAAGGAAACCAATACAAAATACAAAGGAAAATACACATAGGAAAAAATTTTTTTGTCAAAATAATTTTAATTAATGGTGACTGCAACTAACATGTTCATTGCTGTAAGTCTGCTCGGTATTGTTGAAACAACAGTGTTTTTTGTTTCAGTTTAAGAGAGAATGTCAAAGTGGAAGGCCATCTGAGATAATGTTAATCAGGTTGAGAAGAAATTATCTGTACATAGTCAGCAATGTAAAGGATGCTAAGAAGGTCACAATGTATGTGCACATGGACCTGATATCTTTTACTTGAAGAAATATTTTGGTAAAACAGGAAGGAAGGTCAAATTTCTTGTGCTTTCATGCCATGGTTGTACAGAGAAAATGTTAACAATAAATGAAACCTACAGGTTTAATGGGTGTTTAAATGGTTGTCAGAAATTTTGAGTCAGGCTATCAATTGGGCTTGAACCAATACAGGCTCAGTCCCTTCACATTGGACGATGCCTCCGCAAGCAAGGCTACAGAAGCCATTTATGTATAAAAAATCTATGGACTGCTTTTCCTACAAGATGAATAAAAAAACCACAACATACCACAGTAACACTGCCATATTCTTCTCAATGTGTGTTCAGAAAGCACCAGTTCCCACAATAATCTACTCAGCCACCCATAACTACATTTTTGAATGCAAAGTTTTTTTAATGTATGTTTCTTTCATTTCAATCGTATAGCTTCATTCACCTAGAACTAGAGATTTTGAATTTGCAGATTGTAAGTACTTTTCTATTAAAGTTTGCTTCTTAAAAAATGAATGTCATTGAATTTATATTTATATTTTTTCAACGTGACTATGCCTGCCTGGATCTGAAAATACTGTCAATAAATTTGTTTGTCAAACAGAATAAAACCTTTGCCGGTGGTTAAACCAACACAAAATTTTAATTTTCAAAAATTTATGTTTTATGTACTGTGAAGCCTACATTTTTTGGCAGCGTTAAGGAAATAAAAATGTTTTGAGTATGAATACTTTACTGAAATACGAACTAATACAATATAAGAAAAGAAAATCTAACTTCTGCAACTTAGCTCATTAAGAAAGCACCATAAGAGATAAACACAACAGTGCAATTTAATTACAATGTAACAAAAGTAATCCCTACAGTGAAGTGTGCATAAAAATTTATTGAGGAAATTTTTTTTAAAAGGTACCTTTCTTTTTTGTTTTAGTTTTAGCGCTTAGCTACCTCTTAACATATGATATAATACAATCCCAGCATTTAAGTTGGTTTAAGGATTATCTTACGGTAATAATTTGAATAAAATACAGTAGATAGTTTCTGCACAATTCCAAAACAAAAATATAGTTTCTAAATATTTTTAAATAATGTGCAATAGTTGCTTCTTGAAAAATTGTAATTCGGTATGGATACAAAATTTGGCTTCACAAAGTACATAAAAAAAAAAAATCTCCCAATTCTATTTAGCTTAAATGGTGATAATCAAATAAATAACTTATGAGAATCTATACTTTTCTTTACCTTTGAAGGAAAAAAATGTTATAACCATTTTATCACAATCCAAGAAAAGTTAAACGCACATTACTATGAAACTTCACATAATTTGAACACAGTAATTTACGATAATTTAAACATTTTGTGTTTAAAAAAGGACTTTTAATTCAAGTTAGGCTTTCAGTATCAGACTGTTGGGTCTAGTGACAAGATAAATTGGGCATTCAACATGTTGCACCCGATGTATACAGAACACACAATAACCAGAGCAGAAAAACAATGCCAGTGGCAATGCTGACAAAATGTTTTCAGGTGTATTAGTATTACAATATGAGTGTACAAAAATATAACATGAATTGTAATTTAAGAATTTTATACAGCTAGAAATTTCCATTATTACTCTGTGCTGACCTATTTTCTTAAATGCAACTTGTCAGTCAGTGTTTCGTATTACCATTTGAGAGGAACAATTGACACTTCCTCAAAAGAACATTTCGTGCTGGTGCACTATCAAACAGAACATCCCTAACACGCACACTGGAGTACAGCAGTTAAGCACTGAAAATCAGTGTATGTATCAGAACCCAAGTCACTGTTCAAGGTTCCCAGTTGATGACTTCACATTCCTAGTTCCCCTGGCCCATTACCAACAAACCCATTAACTGTACACTGAAGACCACTAAAAATAAAGCACAGATAAGCTATGAAAATAGTTTAGTCAAGCAAAAAAACCAACAAGATCATTCAGAAGGTAAAAAAATACTGACATGCAAAACATAAAACTGAGGCAGTATTCCAATTAAAACATTTTGTTAACAAAACGGATTACATGACTAATTTTGTCAAAAAAAAAAAACTATGAGGTATTTTTGTAGTTACCATTTTGCATTTCTGTCAATGTTGAAGCTTACGAATTACCAAATTCGCCACCATGTGAGCTTTGCTGACTTTATATGTAAAATACATATACAATGAAGCTTATCACAAATGAATGCATTTCAAACTCAACATTGCTATTTATTAAAGCAAGATGTTTAAATAGACATGCAATTGGTATTTTTCACTATCTAGTTATTTTCAGTAACAGCTTATCATCATTACTGTATTTTAATTATGTTAAATGTTAACTTGTGCTTTCAACATAGTTTTATGAAGATATGCATTTTTTTTAAGAACTCCCAAGTTTCCTGTTTTTAAATAATTATCACATTTATCTGGTATTAGCAAATTTGTGTACAGTAGTAAACTGTTGACTCTTCTAGTGTTCCAATTAAAACCTTATAAAGCAGTTTTGCTTCTAGTATCCTCAAGTATACAGAAATAATACCATTCAGTACAGAGTAATTATAGAACACCAACTTAAAATTTTTTACATAAATACCATTTCAACTCTAAGCTGCAGCACCACACACTACAACTTCACACTTCTGCTACTAATTAACATTAACATTAACATTGATTACTTAAACTACATGCAGTTCCAGCAGCTGATTACATTAAAAGTGTTCAATTAAAGAAATGCTACTTCTAGTTTCAAATTATTAGAGCTGCATTAACAAGGAAAACATCTCACCTTCTAGCACATTCGTAACTTGTTCTTGGAAGTTGTCAAACTCAAATGGCGTGAGGAAACCCAGTGAGCCTAGGTGGAATGCCATCACAGGTGGTACGGATTGCTGTCAACAATAAAATCACACTTTGTTTACATTAGCTGACCTCCCCACAGAGGCCAGCTTTACCTAAACAAAGATAAAAATGATTTATTTTACTATCCTTAGTATCATTAGTCAACAAATCATTGTGTTGGAAAAACATCAAGAAAAGTAGTTATCAAAACTAAGCCCAGCTTGTTTTGCTCTTCTAAATGTTAACCAAGTACTGGATCAGACAACCATGAGGTAGATTTACTATCCAATTTTTCATTCTGTGATGTCTTAAGGTATCATTTACTAGGGCAACTCATCAATTGACAATAGGATTTTAACGATTCAGAAAAATCAGAATTAAAAATATTAACCCTGACCTCGCAATACTTACACTCTCGTCTATGTTTTAGATTGTAAAGTAGGTATGGAATATAGTAATAAACTATAATTAAGTTGTAATTTAGATTTAGTAATTTTAAGAATTGGCATAACAACATTGTCATAGAAAACTTCTAGGTACTATAGTCTTTTTAATGTGTTTTGAAATAGTATCTATATGGTAATTATGTAGTAGTGCTAATTGTCAAAATTGATTACTTTATCAACATTGTTATAAAAAACTTCTTTAAGTTATTTTTTATCTTCTGAATTGTTATATTAAACTTTTGTACTCTTTCCTTTAAATTGTGTTCTGTTTGGAAAGTATTAGTTTTATTGTATGTATCCATTGTATTTATATTTCCAGACTTATCCAATACTGAATTTCTTTGTAGTCNAAAGTATTAGTTTTATTGTATGTATCCATTGTATTTATATTTCCAGACTTATCCAATACTGAATTTCTTTGTAGTCAACTAGATAAAAATCAAATAAATAAATAAATAAATATCCATTGTTTTTGCCTCCAAGTGGCCTAATTAACAACAAGTTGCTGGAATTCCTCATTTAAAAAAGCAAATAATATATGGTACTACACAGAAACTTATGATAGACCAACTTTAAAAGCTCTATTGAAATCAATATTATACTCAAAACAAATGTAAAGAAAATTATTTACATGTCACTGCATAATAAAATATCAAATAAAAACTTGTATAANAAAGTATTAGTTTTATTGTATGTATCCATTGTATTTATATTTCCAGACTTATCCAATACTGAATTTCTTTGTAGTCCACTAGATAAAAATCAAATAAATAAATATCCATTGTTTTTGCCTCCAAGTGGCCTAATTAACAACAAGTTGCTGGAATTCCTCATTTAAAAAAGCAAATAATATATGGTACTACACAGAAACTTATGATAGACCAACTTTAAAAGCTCTATTGAAATCAATACTATACTCAAAACAAATGTAAAGAAAATTATTTACATGTCACTGCATAATAAAATATCAAATAAAAACTTGTATAANCTATACTCAAAACAAATGTAAAGAAAATTATTTACATGTCACTGCATAATAAAATATCAAATAAAAACTTGTATAAACATTCCTTCGATTCTTGTAGAGGTAATAACAGTAATTTCTGTAATTTGCTGGTTGACATTTTGTTATTTTTATACATTATTGACACAAAGTCACGGCCTAAGAAAATGTGATACACTGCACTCCGTAGCGTGTTTTTGGAGTCGCTGAAGGTGTTGAGTTTCCTGCAATTCCAGGGTTCATGCGTGACTTAGCACACAGCAGTACCGTACACAGCTTACATGCTCGGGTAATGCTCAGGTGCATATTCGTTTATTCTAGCATCTGCTTAGCATATTCTTCATATTAACCTTAATGTAATAAACAAATCATTCAATAAATTATAAAAATGTATTTATATTTTTGTAAGATGGTATTTTATTTTAATCCCCTCCCATGCACATGGCCCTGTATAATACACTGTAGTTTTGGGTAATAATTTTGATTGTTGCATCACACACGAAACTTCATGATTTTTACATAAGTATGTGAAAAACGTGCCAACAATAGCAAATTAATTGTCAGTCAAAATACTTAACTTTCCATGGGGAACAAAGTCACTTAGCATGTTATTAAAAAAGCACAAGTGTTTTACATACATTAAGTGTGAAATAGGTGGGAAGGAGCCAAAAAAAAAGGTGTGAGGCGGAGGGGGGGCCTTTGGTGATACTGGTGACAAAGGTGGCTTTCCTCAATGAAAGCTGACCTTCACCTCTTCTGAGTGAGTGCAATACAATTTGGTGTGCATGTAGTGTGGGGAGTGGCTCACCTGTGGTACATGGAACAAGCAGGAATAGATTATTTCCAAGTGTAGTTTGTGTACATTGTTGGACATCAAATGAACCACAAACTTTGACAAGTAGGTAACAAACTAATCTCAAATTTTACTGCAAAGTCTTGTTTAAGTAATTGATAGTGCAAGCANAAATTTTACTGCAAAGTCTTGTTTAAGTAATTGATAGTGCAAGCAGATAAGTCACCTTTAATTATATTTTGAAGCACAATGTAACATAGCTACAAAAAGATGGTTAACTTGTTTATGAATCGCTTCATAAATTTGACTTGCATACACTTGCCGAAATGAAGGAACAGAACAAAAAAAAGTTTTAGATAGTCGCAAAACTAGCTACTCGTGGTCGCAAAGGTCTTCAACTACCTCCATAAATGTGCAGCCTGAAGGTAATCTAGTTGGCATGGATGAGTGGAGAGTTTAAGGTGACTTAACACTGGGGTCTTGAGAGATAATGAGGTTGAAGAGAAGTAAGTATGGAGCAGCACCAGAATGCAGTAGTGGGAGAAATGGGAAATCCTTGAGAAAACCCACCAACCTATTGCATCGCCCAGCACAATTTCCACATACGAAATTATGAGTGTGACCCCGCCAGGAAAATAAAGATATTAGTTTGCAAAATAATGTGACTTGCCACTTGAAAAGCTTATGGAACTTAAACCTGCTGTTTTGTCAGTCACTAAACAAGTCTGGGAAGGGTACTAAAANTGCCACTTGAAAAGCTTATGGAACTTAAACCTGCTGTTTTGTCAGTCACTAAACAAGTCTGGGAAGGGTACTAAAAACACGTGGGGAAAAAAGTACTAGTAAATTAAAAGCAAAAAGGCTGAATTAACAGCGATAAAGAGAGCATCACCTGACAGTACAATTTATGCAGACAAAGACTGGGTTCAAGGAAGACTTGGCACCACCACTTTGAAATTGTAGGTAAATAGGAGGGTGATCTGTTACAACAGTTACCTCTTGTTTGTGTACTGCATCGGGGGAAAGGGCTCTACAGGGTGGCACTTTCCACCCTCTTTAGCATATATCCTGAGTTGGAGAGCTCAGACCCATATATACAGCATTCCTGTGTACTGCACCCAAAACTACTCCGTTAAAATATTATGCATTCAATTATCCCCCGATTTTGCACGGCCAACACAATTCTCACTTATTTATAATATGTTATATATATATATATATATATCACTTTAATCACTGCACTACAATACACTACGATAATAATGGCAATGCATAAATAATTACTACTGCATTTACATGCAATACCAACAACTGCAGTCATATGGAAATTTAATACCACACACGTACTAAAATTAAAAATTTTGAAAAAAATTCAAATGTGCATATTTACAGGTTTTTATTAATATTTGCTACCTTGCAGTCAATACTCTAGATAAATCACGATTATAAAAATATTTTACACATTTTTTTTATCTGTGAATGAATGAAACTGAACCTGAAAGAAGGATTTCAAATGCAGTGTGTGTGCTATAATGTTGGGTTACTATCCTAACACTCATAACTACACAAAAAAGTGGTATGTTACATCACATTTTCCAATTATGATGATGTAAGAACCAGGGGTTAGATTTTCTGGCTCCCAAAAATATGTAGTATGTATTTAAAAAAAACTGTATTTTTAAAGATTAAAAAATGAGTTTATCCAAATGGAAACACACTAATGAAAGTACTCCTATATTCCACAGTTATAACTTGCCACTCCACTCTGTCTCTAATGACCTCGCTGTAGTATCTAATGACCTCACTGTCAAAGAGACATATGCCCAACTACCTATCTACCTTACCACTCCACAGTTATAATTAATTATTTCATTCTTTAAAGAATAATATTTAGTTAAAATGTTTTGCAAAGTTACACTTTGTCTAGAAAGTATTACACTAAAATATGCACCAGGCACAAATTGTTTGAGTACTTGACAGAAAAACAACTTATAGCAAGGTGTGGAAGATATAGTAAAACAAGGTCACACACAGATTACTAACAACTTTGAAGTAGATATTATGAATATTTGTGTGAATCTCCATTATTAAATATGCAACTTAATGAAGATATGTCCACAAAGTACGAGGAAAGTAGGCAGCACTTGTAGGAATATGGATAATGTACCAACCTGGAAAAGCAGACTGGCATAAAGAAGCGTGCCATCGCCTCCCAAGCAGATGATGAAGTCTATTTTATCCGTCAGATCATCCTTCCCATCCCGGAAGGTCATCAGCCTGTCCTTGACGACCGTGAAGCCAGAGTTGGCAAGCAAGAGTGGGTCATCCATAACTGACTGCTCGACAAACACCACCATGTTCTTCTCCTGTAGCAGAGAACACACACCCTCACTAACTTGACATCTGTCCTAACCCACCTACATTCTACTTATATCCCTGCTTACATGCAACACTGACGCACAGCATGTTTTAAAGTTTAATTAATGAAAATGTTTACAAAGGAAAAATCAAGATATACACTAGTAAGGTTAATGTAAATGATTTGTACTGCAAACAATGCAAGGTATGCAGGCTGTGTTTAGCTATATACACACAAAAGCAGAAAATAAAAGAAACTTTGTAGGTTTTCATTTATTAAATTTTGAGTATACATAAAACTGTGGGCAGCCGAAGATCATTTTTATAGTCCATATCTAGGTGTTTGACAGATTCTGAGGCCATGTTTAATACAGTAAGAAAATAATAGTGGTTCTAAAAGGTCTATAGCATGCCAGACAATTTTATCAATATAAAAGGTTTGCAATGCAAAATACTTTTAATTCTTGTGCCAAAAATTAGCCTTGGACAACAGATCAGTTGGCAACCACAACAGAAAAGCCAACCAAGCACAGAATTTTACCACAGTTTTCCATTACCTAATTGGCAAACTCATGAGGCAGGAACCAAANGATATACACTAGTAAGGTTAATGTAAATGATTTGTACTGCAAACAATGCAAGGTATGCAGGCTGTGTTTAGCTATAAGCAGAAAATAAAAGAAATTTTGTAGGTTTTCATTTATTAAATTTTGAGTATACATAAAACTGTGGGCAGCCGAAGATCATTTTTACAGTCCATATCTAGGTGTTTGACAGATTCTGAGGCCATGTTTAATCCAGTAAGAAAATAATAGTGGTTCTAAAAGGTCTATAGCATGCCAGACAATTTTATCAATATAAAAGGTTTGCAATNAGTAAGAAAATAATAGTGGTTCTAAAAGGTCTATAGCATGCCAGACAATTTTATCAATATAAAAGGTTTGCAATGCGAAATACTTTTAATTCTTGTGCCAAAAATTAGCCTTGGACAACAGATCAGTTGGCAACCACAACATAAAAGCCAACCAAGCACAGAATTTTACCACAGTTTTCCATTACCTAATTGGCAAACTCATGAGGCAGGAACCAAANTAAAAGCCAACCAAGCACAGAATTTTACCACAGTTTTCCATTACCTAATTGGCAAACTCATGAGGCAGGAACCAAATCCTCCCTATAATTACTTAAAAGTTTCAAATAATTATATATTAATGACTACTAATGAAGGACCAGGACAGAAACTGAGCTTAATGTAACACTTCTTCCACAGAGTTGAATTACTTTCCGTTTACTGGGAAAACAAAATAGACAAAAATGTTTATATCCTGTGACCGCGGCTCCGCTCGCGTGGACTACAGAACTATTGTTTGGTCACAGATAGATATATGCTACTGACCGTGGAGTTTTTTTAGGTCTTTTAACTCTACACAATTCTTTACTACATGATATTGTTCCATTTTTAACGGTTTAGACAGTGTATTGCAAGAGAGCGCGCTGGCGGCAAACTTTTTTCAGGCTTGATTCACTATTATCATCACTGCTAATTCCTCATGTTAATTTACGTAACAAAATATATACTAAAACCTGGCTAGAAAACATAGCCAATGAAGAAAAAAAAAAAAGAAAAAAAAATGGATAGGTGGTTTTCGAGTGATAAGCGCACTGACAGATAGACACACTTTATAATATGTGTAGATGACATAAGATACCAGTATCTATGACAACTTTGAGAACCAATTTTTGATGTATGTCTTGTGAAAATCATTCCACGAACTCCAAGCTCTTGCTAAAAATATATTTCAACAGTTACTTTGGTTAACAATGACTTGCTTCCCCCCTCCTTAAGGCTGTTCAAGTGTGTAACAATTTTTTCTGCATTTTAAAGATATTTTGTGGTTTTCGATACAGCATCAATAAGTATTTGATAAAAATGCCAAATCAATTTTAAAATAACTCTTGCATTCTACTAAAAAAAGTAGAATTGTCAGCATTTTAACCTTAAAATTTTTGTCAAATTTCGAAAAGTTATACAAGCACAATGTTTGATTTCAGCTAAAGTGAATGCCACTAAGAAATTTCTTAGATGTGTGGCATTTTGTTTGCCTGCGATTAGGGTTTAACTTCTGGCTGTTTTGTATTTTAATTTCATTGTAAAACTTAAAATAAAATTATGGTAGAACCACTAGAATAAATTCCATGGAATTTCTTATTCTNTTTTAATTTCATTGTAAAACTTAAAATAAAATTATGGTAGAACCACTAGAATAAATTCCATGGAATTTCTTATTCTAATTAACAACTAATTTAAACTGTAGCCAAACATCATGATTATGTNCGATTAGGGTTTAACTTCTGGCTGTTTTGTATTTTAATTTCATTGTAAAACTTAAAATAAAATTATGGTAGAACCACTAGAATAAATTCCATGGAATTTCTTATTCTTATTCTAATTAACAACTAATTTAAACTGTAGCCAAACATCATGATTATGCAAAATTTCTACATTTGTATGCTAATACATATAAATTAGAAATTCCTATATTTTCCATCATTAATTTTTGTAAATTAATCATACAGTTTGATACTTTTATCAATGTGCTATTTGATGAAATAAAACAGAATTATAAAATATCCTAAAAATATCAAACATTTGGCACTTTAACACACTTTAACAGTTAATGATTTCAAGCCCCACTGTACATTTTTATGTAGCAATAAATGAAAGATCCAGGGTAGTCCATAGCAAATATTTTGAATCTGGAGCCAAGGACTTTTATGGTACATTTTTTTTACCAAATAGACAATTTGGTAATGAGCAGCAAGTTCAGAACAGTTATATTGTATCTTTCATTAGAATCACACCCTCAAACTAAATAATGAATTTCATAAACTACTCAGTATTACAATTTCCTAACCATTTTTATAAAAAAAAATTCAATAGAAAATATTCTTACTGGAGGTTATACTTTGATTGGGGGGAGACGTCTGGAATTTTACTGACACAGGTATGCAAGAGAGACGAGAAAGATGTTTGAGAATTGTGCATGTGCTTTTAAAAGAATAGATACTGTTAATTTTACCTGTTGTCTTACTTCGCCATACAGTGTTAAATGCCACCGTTACTAAAGAAAAAAATCAAAACACTAGAAGGAACAGTTGGCACTTGAGACATTCATTTTATGATTTTAAATTGCAAATTTAAAAGTGTACTGTTATACTATGGCTTAAAGATAATCTTTATCAGTACAGTAAATCACCAGAGTACAATGTTTTAGTGAAACAACATTAAACCATAGAAGTAGTAGTGTGAATAGTAAAAAACACGTAAAAATTAAATATTATAAGTATTTTAGTATACAAAATGGTTACTCGCACTCCTAACTTTCCAGCAATAAGATCCTGCTACAGCAAATTGTTGCCAACCAAAATACATGCAAGTTTTCGTCACTGTAGATACCCATAAATGAATTTTTTATTTTGTTGATTCCAACAGGACTCAGATCAGACTTAACACAAAAATGAAATATGTGCCACGCAAATACTTTACGTCTACACAAAATGTGTTACCACATACTACAGGGGGAAAAAAATATAAAAAAATGGCAAGTAGAGATAATTT
This sequence comes from Clitarchus hookeri, assembly GCA_002778355.1. NCBI lineage: Eukaryota > Metazoa > Arthropoda > Insecta > Phasmatodea > Phasmatidae > Clitarchus > Clitarchus hookeri. The sequence continues at coordinate 6,103 of NQII01009611.1, read as the reverse complement.
TTAATTATTGAGCTTCTGAAGGAGTTTGGAAATTAGCAGTACATGCTACTGTTACTAAATTAAAATGCTTTGTAGGAAAATAAATAATATTTTTTATTAAGTTACAACTTTGGAAGTTNATGCTACTGTTACTAAATTAAAATGCTTTGTAGGAAAATAAATAATATTTTTTATTAAGTTACAACTTTGGAAGTTCTTTCAAACAATTTCAAAGAGGGTAGCCAAAAAAAGTTTTTAAGTTCCAGAAAACCAATTTTATTTTGCTTTAAAAACAAAATACTTTAAAAGAAAACTTCTGATGGATGAAAAAATGATGCTTCAGAGAGATTGAGTATCTTCCATGTATTGCATATGACTGGTTTATAAATGTAGTGGTACAATTAAAGAATTAAATTTTTTACAATTGCGCCTTTCAAAAAAATTGATAACCAGCATGAAAACTTTATAATTAACCCTTATACAACATACATCCAGAAAAACTAATGCATCTGTAGGAAATTCATTCAATAGTAGTTTGTATTAATAAAAAATTGTGCTCCAACCATTAGGAAATGTTTGCTACAAACACTGAATAATATAACAAAATCTTCATGTATAAAAACAAGTCCATGATTGAGAGATCGAAAGGTTCTGGTCTGCACTTAACAGTGAGGTCTTTAGCATTGGTGAGGGTGAAATGAGGTGAAGGTGGCACAGCAACAAAATCCAAGGGTAGAAGAATTTGAGTAACTTGAGAAAACCCGTCAACCAAGGCAACATCCACCATGTTTCCCACCTGTAAAAGTCCAGGTGACCTTGCTGGGAACTGAACCCAGTTTGTTTTGGTGGGAGGCAATTAGTTTGACTACTACACCACTGTAGACCCAACAACTCAGGGAAAGTGCAGTCATGTTCCAACAGGTGCCAAGCAAAGAAACGTCATCACAGCAGCTGGCCTTACCAGTCAAGTGACAGATTAGGTGAGCTTTTATCTCCTTCTTATCTAACTTAATTTGCTCCTTGTGCCTCTTTCCCTCAACATATTTTGACCAAAATTTGTCCTAAAACGCCAACAGTAATGGAGCATAATTTTAATTCCAGTACCAGTCTTTAGAACCATCATAATGGTTTTGAATAAACTGGTATCTGCAATTTGAACCGTTTCATCTTCTAGTAAATGGGCGTAAAATAATTTTGAATATAAACCTGTAATACTTTCACTACAAGTTTTTCCATGTTCATATGTTTTAGATGTTTATAAAAACTAACTCAAAATCTGTAAACCGGTAGTGACAAAATTATTTTATGAAAGAGTGTTTTTTTTTCTTTTAAAAACACTAATTTTCTCCATCCTCTTTCCTACACATATAAACCAAGCCGCAGTTCTGTTGACAAAGAGAGTCATAGTGTAGAAAAAGTAACAGCCATTTTGCAGTCACAAATTAAATTTTAATTTAGCATCAAACTTTTTGCCTTATATGGCAACGCAAGGGGCAAAAGTATTCTGAAATATACGACAGGCTACCAACAATGCAACTGCAGTCACCTATACTATTCCAGAAACACTTTTATAGACTGTTAAGTGGTCAATGGAGCACTTCTGATAAAGCATTGCTCACAATCNCATACTATTCCAGAAACACTTTTATAGACTGTTAAGTGGTCAATGGAGCACTTCTGATAAAGCATTGCTCACAATCTACTTCCTTGCCTATTTAGTATCTTTCTGCAAATTCTAGAATTAACACTGCCATGTACCCAACAACTTCTGGCACAGGCCACATAATAGAATCTTGCATTGCCTCAGCTTGCTGCCATGCTGCCAGTATGATGAAATAAAGCACAGCCTAAGTTAGGGGGTAATAATTAGTAGATTGTATGTAACATCATAGTCGTACCCACACCAACCAGGGTAATGCTAGAGTACAGAAGAATATTAAATAGAGCCTACTCATTCCCTTCACTACAGAATTCTAGAATTTTCAGAAGGAAAAAAAAAANTACAGAAGAATATTAAATAGAGCCTACTCATTCCCTTCACTACAGAATTCTAGAATTTTCAGAAGGAAAAAAAAAAGCATTTATTTGTTTTCTCCATCACCAACCAGAAACAAAAGAAAAAATTCATGCCAGTCCTAGCAATAAAAATGAACTGCATTTTAACATCAAGAGACAAACAACTGTTTATCTGACTAGTGAAAAACATGGTACATATTCAATTAAATCCATTGCCAAGCCAATAAAGAGAAAACTTGGCATACAAATGATGACAAAATGACATTCACTTGACAGACAATGGACAATACCAGAGAATCCCTGCTATGAATAAGTAACATGACTGACCTCGATGAGCCACTTGACAAGCTCTGTGAACGGCTGCAGCACAGACACATCACGCACCNATAAGTAACATGACTGACCTCGATGAGCCACTTGACAAGCTCTGTGAACGGCTGCAGCACAGACACATCACGCACCTTCTTGATCACAAGAACTGTGAGTGGTGGCTTGTACCAGGTAAGTCGCTGGCTGGCCGGGTCCTGTATCGTCCTGAAACACAAGGCCATTGTTACAACATTGCAAGCCACACCCAACATTAATCCGAAAACAATTTTCTCTATACAGAGGTTCAATTTTTCTTCAATGACCAAAGAACTACAAGTTTAAACAAAGACAAAATTTCAGCATAACACACAATATGCATATGACCAGACAAACTGATCACAACAAATGGGCCTATTTTACAGGATGTCCAAGTTCATTAACTACTTTACGCTTAAAATTTTCGTAGATATATTTAANAACAAATGGGCCTATTTTACAGGATGTCCAAGTTCATTAACTACTTTACGCTTAAAATTTTCGTAGATATATTTAAACGCGGTGTCTATGAACTCATAACTTTATTGCTTGCAAATATCTTTTACAGATTAACAGCTCTATTAATAAAAAAAAAATTCTGGGCTGGGGGACAGGGCAACACAGGTGTGCATGTGCATGTGTGTGTGCGCAACAAGATTGATCTTTACATTAGTAACTATCAAAACTTTTTGTGATTACGAATGCCACACAANGTGTGTGTGTGCGCAACAAGATTGATCTTTACATTAGTAACTATCAAAACTTTTTGTGATTACGAATGCCACACAAGTAAGCATTAACTTTCATGCAGTGATTCAATATCTTAAGGATACATCTGAATAATGGTATTAAGTTACATTCAAGGAATCTGCAGCTACACGAGAACTGTTTGCAACAATTATGAACACACACTTCAACTTCGCACTCNAGTTACATTCAAGGAATCTGCAGCTACACGAGAACTGTTTGCAACAATTATGAACACACACTTCAACTTCGCACTCGAAAAATGCCCTACAACAGTGGCAGGTCTCTGAAGTAGCATCACTGAAAGAAAGTATATCCAGTCCAAACCATTATGGCAATTAAAACTGTCCTAACTGAACAGGTTCAAACAGCTCAAAAATGTTTCTGTAGGCCTACGCATACTGCTGAAATTTTTATTTATTAAAATAGCTACACGTTAAACACTACTGCAGTTTTTTTTTCCTCAAGAAAATTGTATTAACTTCCACTTATTTTTAACGATAATACTATCCAAGGACCAACGTCAAGGTTTTACAGTGTGACATGTTTGAACTATTCTGTAATGCAATACCCATTATTCACATCCATACATTCTTTTCATTGCTTTCAGCTCTTTACTGCTTATCAGTTATTCTGAACTGAAAATATTCAAATTTGGAAGACACACACATCCCCATTTCCTCAAACTTTGCAACAACCACCATACCCACCAAAGGGAGGGAGGTAGGGGTGGCATCTAAACCCTGAGTTTTAAGTTTTAACCAAATATGTACGCTGAATGGTATAACTTACATTAAGTTTTCAGTTAATTTTGATAATACTTTCATATTAACACATCGTTATTTTATGGTGTATATCAATTCACTTATTAGTGGACACGCCCCTAAAAGTGTATAACAGGAATGTGTCATCGTCAGGTAATAAANGTGTATATCAATTCACTTATTAGTGGACACGCCCCTAAAAGTGTATAACAGGAATGTGTCATCGTCAGGTAATAAAAAAAAAAATTTAACAGAAAATTATAATTTTTAATTGTTTGGAAACCTACAAAATTACAATTATTCACCTTAATATTGCTTTTACTTTCAGTGTTATGCATATATATGTAAATAATTTATTAAAAACATTTTGTTACAATTTTTTTATAATTGATAAAAGAATGTTAGACAAGGTTAACCTTGAAATAAGTAATACCATGCACACATTACAATGTAAGTGAAAATTATTTCCTATCTTCAAACAGTTAAAATTCCTTTCAACTAACCAGAAAATTTCACCAATGTTTTATACATCACACATTTTTTATTCTCAACAAATCTGATCACAAAACTCTGGACCTTGAAAAATGACTGTGGGTATGCACAACTCTCTTTAAAATAGGTATTACATCTTANCTGATCACAAAACTCTGGACCTTGAAAAATGACTGTGGGTATGCACAACTCTCTTTAAAATAGGTATTACATCTTAATTTTACAAAGCTTAATAAACAGCAGCATATATAATAAATTAAGTATTACAGGTCAAGTTATTTTTACTGTAATATATACCATATTGTGTGGTTACCCATACAAGAGAGAGAATATAAAATTGCATACATAGTTACCACTTGATAGTTTATCCTGCCACTTGAGAATTTCTGAAGGAAATGAAAATTTGTTTTTCCAGTGTAAGCCATGTTACAGAATGTTTTAACAGATCTTATTTTCTTATGATACCATGACAAAAGATGTCAAATTATGTTTTTACATAAAGGTTCTGGTAAACATTAAAACAACCATTAATGGTCTATCACTTGTACATTGAACTTTGAAACTCAGATAAATTACTGCACTTGCTACTTTGAACAGCAACTAAGGCAGATTAACCAAGGCCCTGAAAAATTACACCAAAATAAAACAAACATACTTGCAACATTGTTTTAGGGATACTTTCAATGGTTACTAAAATAACACAAACCACTACAATTACAAATTAAGTGTTCAAGCTTATGAACTGAAACATTGAACTGTTGGAAGTATCCATGGAGGAAAAAATTCCACACCGAATGAAAATTGGATTGTCTATACTCGTACATAAATAACTTGCTCTCACAGTGGGTATTACAGGAACTGAAGTATCTGCAATTATTCAGAAGTAAAACAAAAATGTAAAATTATCATACCATCAGATTAGTTACATCACAGTGTGCACGTAATTGATTGAAGTCCAAATCACTTGCAGATTTCATAGAAAATTAAACTGGCCTTGGCAATGACAGCATGACTTATTAAAAAAAAAACATCACGTTGGCACAGTAGACACTTCTTACCTGTGTAAAACATTAAATTTTTTTTTCCTTAATAAAGTTAAAGTCCTTGAAAGGATGGCCAAATGAGCTATTCACAGAATATGTACTACCTACNTTTTTTTTTCCTTAATAAAGTTAAAGTCCTTGAAAGGATGGCCAAATGAGCTATTCACAGAATATGTACTACCTACTCACTCCAATGGCTTACTTGTACAATCATGTTAAACAGAATCTTCAATGTACTTTCCCAATAAAATGTGTACATATCACCTTCGAGTTTTTGTCATGTCATAGCAATGCAAAATGTTGGGGAAAAAAATAATAATGCAATGGTTATTTTGCTACTTCACAGAGCTTCTATGGACCACATTATCATGCAAGTAAAGTCTGCAATTANGGAAGCGAGCAGGCTAACCGCTCAGCCACCGTGGCCCCCACACACAAAGGTATGGGTTGAAGATTAGCTTTCTCGAAAATCGCTGTTCCCTCATTGGTGCAAGGCAGGCAGGGGCAGAAAAAGAGCAATGTACAACAAGCAATAAAAAGTTGGCGGCAATGCAACACCTTTACCAGCGAGCTGGAGAATGGTCCCTCCAGATCAACATCGCAGCCGAGCTGGTCAGGCCTAGCCTATCAACTAACCGCACTAAACACTCCGCACTGGCTTGCGACTGAGTTATCAGTGACGCCGGGAGGGATTTTGCGTAACGTCACCGTAAATTT
>NQII01009610.1:34102-48460 GCA_002778355.1 Clitarchus hookeri | reverse complement strand
TAAAGAAGTACTGGTAAGAGAAAAATAAGTTAGTGAGATGGATGAGCTTGCATTTTCTTAACTAGTATGCCTATTATTGGTTGCGTTTTAGTAAGGGCACAACGCAAGTCACTAGAAATGCTTTTTCGCACAAGTAGGTGCTTGAAAAAGGCAAATATAATCGAAGAGCTTCCTGTGATACACTGGGATACACTTTGAAGTATTTTATCCAAAATGATGATTTGTCCATTTTGTCAAAGTCATATTTGGCAGAGGAATCATTTTTTATTTCCAAACCTTCTTCTTGCAGTGCTTCTGGCAGGGAGTCTATGTTGACATTGAATGGGTCAGTTGACAATCTGTAAATATTCTCGTCACAAGTGTTTGGGAAGTATTTCCTGAACTCTTCAGTGAGGGTCACCAAATGGTTTGATATTTGGGTTTTCAAATGTGATCCTTAAAAAACCTCCTTGAAGCGTGTTTCTTCTGAGAGTGACACTACTTTGGTGAAATTTGGAAACTGGTCTCGCCCCCCCCCCCTGACTTGTCTTCATGCCCCCCAGTTTGGGAACCGCTGCTGTAACGGATGCAAACAAGTATGCCCGTCGGAATGTATCATGTGTACAGCCGAGTAGATAGATACATAAGGGCATTCCTAGGTTCGGACGCAGCCTTAATGACACTTGAATCGAAACATTTAACGTACTGATTATTTGTTCAAACAGTTAGTATTGTAGTAGATTGCAACCCCAAATTGTAAACACAATCACAGTGTAGACCTTCGTGTGTGTAACATATATTACTCGACTAGTGAACAATCATTTCTTGTCAATTTACTTTCGCATGAGAATGAATGAAAATGCTACTATAATGTATGGCATCATTCATGATTAATATCACATTTGTAATTGCAAGTGCTGACAGTACTCGTATTTTATCATGAACACCTAAACTACAGTAGAATAATAAATTAGAATTAAAAACCAGAACCGTTATATATTTATAATAATTCATTTTCACAGAGGTAAATAAAACCAAATAGTTGTTGAAATCGCTGCAAATTTCAGCAATTACAGAATTCTACGACAGAAACAAAACACATGCCATGGTCGCCACTAATAAATCATGAGTAGGGTATTCACAGCTGCAACAAAAGCTAATAACTCGCGCGTTACAGGTTCGTATTAGCAGAACGTGAACGAACACGTGGGTAAGCCGAGGCCAGGGCAATGACCTACTTTTGCCGGCTGCAGAACTGGCACCAACGCACGGGTGGCGAAGTATTTTGACTGCTGCGTCGTCTGCTGCCTGCTAACTCCCAGTTAAGCTCTGAATCATCCCATAAACTAACATGAAAAACTGGTCAGACTTTTCCTTATCCCATGGCCGCCCTAGTGTATATTTTACTCAATGACCACCCTGTATCAGACACGACTCTGCTCTCCGTCTTACATTCGCGGTTGCTCGGTGGACCTCAGCTCTGATGGGATATCCACATGCTGATCTGATTCTCTTTTTCATGCAATATAAAACGAATGATTGTCTGAATGAACGAACTTTCGATTGTCAGTTAACTTGCATGCAAAATATGCAGTTTTTGTAATGGGTAGATGGCTTATCTGATTGCTGTTTAGTGCTGCCTTATTCTCCGCTTTTGTTCGGAAACAGTCTAATAATGACATATACGTTTATCCACTTATCATTGGCTGAGCGTAATCTATTTATGCCAGATAAACAATGTGTGCCATTACGGTATTTCCGGCTGGAGTGTGAGACTCACTTTGATACTAGCAGTGACAGTGACCTGTGTGCCTTACTGCATGGACTCGTGCTGTAGGTATTAGTATGTTTCCACAGCGTGTCCATCACTCGTACAGTGTCTTCCAGCGTCTTGCATGTCGCGTGCGCATAACCGGGCTAGTGCAACCGACATGCAACAAACGTCGTCGCATCAGACGACCTGTGAGAGACGAGAGGGATGTCGATGTACTTGCTGCCATGGTAGTTAATCCTCATGATTCTACACGGAGGATTGTCTACGACTCAGGATTGTCGCAAAGTACAGTGAGGAGAATCCTAGCTGATAATCGTTTACATCCGTACCAAGTACTATAGCTGCACCAAGAACTTTGGAATAATGACTTTCCTATGTGCATTGATTTCTGCAACTGGTACCTGAGCAAGGACCGTGCTTTCCATCGCATCATTTTGTGGACTGATGAGGCTACATTCAAGAGTAATGGTGACGTTAAAATACATAATGCCCATTACTGGTCTATAGTCAAACCATATTGGCTCTGTCAAGTGGATAACGAGCATATGTGGAGCCTTAATACTTGGCATGGCCTTCTTGGACATCGTGCCATAGGATCATATTTGTTTGAAGGGCAGTAGAATGGTGCAGCTTATGCAGACTTCCTAGAGAATATTTTGTATCGGCTGATCAAAGATGTTCCTCTCGCTCTGTGATTAACACTGTGGCTTCAACAGGATGGCTGTCCTGCTCACTTTTCATGCAGAGCTCGGCTAGTTGCTGACACGTTATTCCCCAGAGGGTGGATTGGATGAATGGACCCTGTAGCTTGGCCACCACGTTCTCCAGACTTTTCCCCAAATGACTTCTTTTTGTGGGTGAGAATCAAATACATAGTCTACTGCGTGCTTCCAACAACGAGGAAAGACATGAAGGACAGAATCATAGCAGCATGTGGATCTCTCAGCTGTGCCGAGGTCCGCCGAGCAACCGCGAACGTAAGAAGGAGAGCTTAGTCGTGTCTGATACAGGTTGGTCGGCATTTTGAACATGTAAGAAGCGTGATGTGTGCGAACGAGTGTTTCCAGTTCACATTTCACAGTGGTTCTCTCACACCATACCGGTATTTACAGTACATCCGACGTCCTTTTTATTGTACGTAAACTAGGTATAACTAGGTATGCACGCCAGAAAACAACAAATTTCGTTGATATAATTTTGATTGTAGTAAGAATAACAATAGTTTTCGTTCATTTTTATTGTGCGTAAACTACGCACTTCCAAACCATATGCTTACATTATTTATTTTATTGTGCGTAAACTATGCACTTCAGAAAACAACTGACTTAGTAAATGTTGTTTCCCTTTAGACGATCTACCCAACGATACCATATTCGATTCCTGTTCCCATTTGCAATTTCAAAGCTAACCCCGTACCCCTACCCCCGGTATGTTCGGGGGAATGGAATTACAACCAATCGATGATTCATATAGGGTATAGTTATCACAATTTTTTCGCGAACCCCCGGTGTCGCGTTTATTTCCGAGAAAAAGGGGTGATACGGCTGCTGTGATTCACAAATTACAAAAATGTTTTAATTTAGTTAATATTAGTGGTCTGTTAGCACTTTAACATAATTTTCCTATCACCACACAATTTTCGACAGAATATATTTTCAACGAAATTATATGTACAAATATTCTGGGTGGAAATGCACTATTAATTAAGTAGCAACAATTTAGAAGCTTTCCCTACCATATACATATTTCATAATTTAATTATTTAATTTATAGTTTACCTGGTCATGCTAGCCACTTTGCTACAGATATACGCAAATGCCTACGTGTTGTAATGTCAGCCAAGTTATGGTGTCAAATGCGTACATTGTATAAAATCGCCATGAAATGCTATCGGAGATTATCGTATGAATAATTCGATTTGTTGCTGGCGTACCTACGTTGTTGACACACTGCACCTATTTTCTAGTAACCGTCAACACTCCATAATAGCAAAGAAATTTTCCCTTAGCTCTGATTGTAAAGGAAGGAAACAGGAAATTCCAAGTAATTGCAAATGAGACATTTTTTGATGCCCGATGTGCTTAAGCTGACAAAAAACTTATTTCGTTATCACAACTGTAGATTTTGTGATCGGTGGTTGGTGATATAAACCAGTATAGTAGTAGTATGGTTTACGAATCACTACTGGACCACTATTTAGGTAACATAAATCGACCACGTGACCAAGTTTAGGCCCTAAATATTTGGGAATCTTGGGTCGAAATTGACTGAATTGGAGCAACACGCTAAATCCCCAAATTCCTCCGCAAAATCGTCTGCTATTGTGTTTGCTTCTTGTTTCATGCATTTTATCGTACAAATTATATGAATTCAAACCAATAATAAAGTGGGAAACCTTACCCACAAGTGAGTAAAAATGTTCGTTTCTCATTTCATTTGTTTTCATGGACAGTATATTTGAAACAGTTTTTGAAACGAAATTCATAAACCCGTTAATTTTCTTGAATTGAGGTTTTCCTTATAGAAACTAGCAAATAAAATTTATTTTATAATTTTTTGATAGTAAAACTTGTTTTTTTAATTATTTTTATTTTTCGTTGCCAAAAACTAAGGAACATCGAAACGTCCCGTAATGCAGTTCCAAAACTGAACAGTAGGAGCGTTACTCAGTGTCATTCGAATTACAATCTAAATTCCCAAAAGCCTAAATTACCAAACAACGAATTCGGACACGGCAAGAATAGTTCCAGACGGGAAACTTGTTTGTTACAACTCCTAATATCGTATTATTGCCTGTCGCTGTAAGTGTCAAGGTGTAAATAGTGATGGAAGAAGTGTTTTAACCATTTAATTCCCATAGAAGTTCATGGTTTCTGGTGCAAATAAGAATATTTTTGATGTGTGCTGTACTTAATTTACCAAATAAATTGTTTCCTTATCACAACCAATAAGCTGTAGGCTTTGTGCTCGGTGATCAGTGATATGAACCAGTCATAACGTAGATCAGTAGCACAGTTTACGAATCAGTTCCTTCTAGGGAATATCCTTGGGCACTGAGCATGGTTTAGTGTACAATAACGGTCATATGTAACATTCCTTTGCAACGTGTGGATAGTTTTTATAGTCTATTCGCGGTTTCTTCGCACTTTTTGAATCAAACCTTTGAAAAGTCAGCCCATGAATGACGTGCTTGGTTGTTTTCCTCCTAAATGTTCCATGTGTCCCAAGTGTTTTATACTTATGTTAACACAAAATTGCATTATTTTTGGTTAGATTAAACTTTTACTTTTATTTAATCTATAATTTAAATTACTTAGTTTATAATTAATGTGAATAAAACAGGGATAAATTAGGTCTGTTGGTAGTGCATAGTAAGAAATAGTCAAGCGAAATTTATTACACCGAGTGCGCACGAATGCGGGGCGCTGTCCCTTTGGTGTAATTTTTTAGACCTAGTCAAGGTTACTTCTACTCAGGTTAGGAACAAAACGAGACTTCTCATTAAAGAGTTTAGCACACGGAAAAATTCCCGCCTCTAGGTGCGCAGTGTTCCAAAATAAATTTTTAATTAAAATTTACGCTACATGAATGATAAAAGAGACAGATTTGTTCTTTGTTACGAAGTTATTTTATATTTGATTTATGATTATAGCAATTATCCTGTTTTATTTAGCATAGAAAATACAGAAAATATTATACGCATGCGACACTAGCGCTTACCTGGTGGCGAACATATCAGGTTGCCACACTTTTAACATTGATCTACCGAACCTATAGTAGAAGTAACATTAATCTAGTTAAGTTTCGTTTGCACGAGGAGGAGGAATATGCTGGAAATATAACTTTAGCAGGGCTTCAGGAAAGTCGTAGGTAAGAGTGAATGGAGTGTAATAGTGTGGTGTTGTGGGCGCAGGCGCCGGCGAAGGCGACCCGTGGCCGCCGAGCGTGTTCGGGGACGACGACTCGCACGCGGCGGCGGTGGGAGACGTGGCGCACCAGGAGCTGTGCCAGCTGGAGTACCCGGTGAAGCGGGAGGAGGAGGACGACGACGTGCGGGCCACCCTGCTGGAGGAGCGCCGGCTGCAGATCGAGACGGAGCGGCTGCAGCTGCTGAGGGAGGAGCGCGCCGCCAGGACGGACGACGACTACCTGTTCCTGATGAGCCTGCTGCCGAGCATCCGCGGCCTGCCGCCCGCCCGCCGCATGGCGCTGCGCTCCAAGATGCACGACCTCGTGTGCCGCCACGTTTACGGCGGCGACGCCGGCAAGTAGCCCGGCGACGCCCTCGCCAAGCCTCGGAAGAGCATTGTGTCGACGTGTAGGTGCTTCGCGGCTCACTTTCGACTTTTTTTAAGCGCTGCCGACGTAATATTACAGAGTAAAGGCTGTTAACGATAAAGTAAGCACTTTTGAATTCAACCTGAACCACTTCTTCGGTTGCCCCCATCCACCAATCCCACAAACACCATTGGTTTCAGGCTTCACCGATCGGTTCGTCCTACGCCCTCTGATATCACCAAGACTACTCAACCTATAACTCAGCAATACCAAGGCATAGGTGGTCGTGCCACATAAATATGGAATAATGTAAAATGTGTTGAAGCATGGTAACGTTAGAAGAATGTCACTGTCTCTACCTGCATATATTTTAACTGACGCTTTGGTTTGCATGCGTCCCGTAATGTTAATAACGACGGAGGGAAAGTAGTTCCATGTCTTAACGTTGAATTAAAAGCGTTAGTTTTTTAAGCATCAAAGTGTAAGAATCGTAGATTTGTAAAATATTTGCTTTTCTTATAATTTTACTGTTTAATTTGACCGACGTATAAATAGAGTGGTCAGGCCCATGGCAATGCTAATTTTACATATGTAGGAATACTACACAATGTGCATACGAGTAGATCTTAAGCAGGGCTTTCAAAAGTGCTCAGTTTACCGTGAACAGCCTATACATAAGTACGCAAAGACGATATGAAGTGGCGGTTCCTTTATTGTGGGCATACTCATTCTTTGACTGGCCGCGTGAAGCTCTGGTTACGGTCATCGTGTCTGATTGGCTACTGCTTTCTGCGAAAAGAACCCTATTGGCTGCACATAGAAAAATGTTTTGTTGAATGCAACAAATTTTTTTTCAAGCAACCAAATTAATTGTTTGCATAGGGGAATAGAAATATTTTGTTGTTATTATTTGGTTGCCCCAAACAAAGATTTGGTTGGTGCAACTAAACATTTGTTTGGTTCTTCGTACATTAAACAGTTTTGGATAATATAAAAAGAAAACTAGAAGCCCGACAGAGTTATATCAGCTGCGCCCGACCTCTGCGCTTTAGCAACCTCAGCTTCAGTGACTACTGATGAACTCGGAATGTTTTTAATTACATACATTACAAACACCGGACAATGTGCCCAAATAAATATATCAAGTTTTACAGCTTTACTTTTTAGTTTTCTGTTGAACTTATTTTATTAGGATGTTTATGCTATTATTAAGCATCAATAAATACACTAACGAACACTATTACTATCCTAATTGTCACAAAAAATACATACTCTCGAGCTGTATTTTCGAACGAAGGCAATAAAATGAGTGACCAAACAAATATATATCGTTTATTCAACCAAATATTTTATTTACAGTCCAATTTCTTTTCACCCAACATAGAGGTTTTGTTAATTCAAGCGTGTCTTTTGTTAGATGAAAATAATTTAATTTTGTTTCTTTTCAAGTACTGTTTACTCAACAAAAAAAATTTGTTGGGGCAACTAAATATATTTTTGGCCCTATACAGACATACATTTTGTTGGCTGTTCTCTCAGTATGGGCTGCCGGTTGGCAAGTACTTTAGCAGGTGCTTATTGGCGAACTACGTTCCGACATATTGTTGACCAGTGACACCATTTTGCTGGCGCGTGCGGCTGGAGTTCACGTTAAGCGAATGTTTCACACCTGTATTGTTAATCGCTCTGTGGCGGCGCCTCAGAAGAGCAGTGTGCCAAGGCGTAGGTGGTTCGCGCCTTGCTGAGCATTTTTATCACTTCCAGTGCTGTCCATGTTTCGTTTCCTGTATTTGACTGAGTTGTATGGGGTCGGTATGTTTAGGTTTGTTTCGTTTGTGCCATTTAGTGTATGCCAACTGTTGCGAGTGCCATGGCCGGTGGCCATCTGGACTTGTGGTGCCACCTGTGAAGGAAAGCAGTTGTTTACCGTTACTCTGTTTTGCTGGACGTCACGCAGTTGGAATGTGTTACAAAGGATATTTTGTGGAAACACTTTATATGGCTGTAACATCACGACATCCACGTTCTTTGAAGACACGGTTGAAGAAATATTAATGACTCCGCTTGGTTTACGCATGAAGTTCGTTGCAGAAGTTTGATTGAAAACGCGTGATTCTAAGGGTGGATGTTTTATATTGGTGTCGAAACACGATAAGCATCTAAGAAACATTTCGTGCTCAAATAAAAGTTTCATGTTCTCATTCAAACTCCCATTACTATTTTTTGGGCGCGAAAATGGCTTAAATGGGTGTTTTCATAGTTAGGTTAATATGCTGAACTTTCTGCACAGACACGCCTCATAATTATAACTTTATGAGCGCGCAATACAAATATAGGGTAACCACTTAAAGAATGCAAGACGGCAAGAATGCGCGCCAATTGAACACCTTGAGCGTAGAGGCGATTATGAAAGTGGTGAGCGAGCAAAAGTCGGCCTTAGAGCTGACGCGTTTCGAGGCATCGAATGCGCAAAATAACTGCAGGCATGGCCCTCAATTCGCCATCAGTGCCCATCAGGTGCACTGCACCGTGATATTACGTCAGCAATACTCAACGTTTAAATAAGTCAAACGAACTGAATGGAATGAACAGGATGGAATATATGCCTATTTTATTCTAGGTAGAAAAGTACATTTCACTGGGAAACTTTCAACTTGGCATGATATTGTTAGATCCGGCCAGTAATGATCTTTGTACAGTATAGTAAACATATCCGGTGGTGTGCGATCAAATACGACGGTTGTAAATAAGAAAAATACAGACACAAACAGAATTAGTGGTCGTGAAGTCGTGAATACAAGTGCCTCACTTCTAGCTTGCTTAATTATTAGTAAATCTGTACCGCACTCGAAGTGCTGAATGGCTCACTTAATGGGAATCCCTAATAAATAATTTTAATGACCCCAAGGCCATATCTAGCCGAAATAAAACTTTGTGATGGGCCTTCCCAAGACTCCGATATGCATTCCAGGCAAGCTGAATTTATCGCTAATTAGATCTGTAACAGTAGGATATTATAACACGCGATGTAAGCCAGTGGATTAAACTACAGATGCTACTTTGTACTTTTCTCTTTTATTGTGAGGAAACCGCGCAGGAAAGTCCTAAAGTCCTGTTCTTACCCATTTTCACTATTTTGTCTCTTGGTATTTACTTGTACAAAATCAAAAAGTGGTGGCTGTAAATAGTTTTTTTCACCTTTACTGAAAAAATTTTTTGTTTTCCTAGAACATTAATTTTCTAACATGCGCGTATATGCACAAACACTGATTTTACAGATAATAAAAGACTTCGTTCTTTCTATTTCATGTCCTGCAGCCACATGTAAATTTTAACATTGCCACGGAGTTCATACATAATCTTAGTTTTACGTTAATTGTTACTCTAATTAAAGACCCGGCAATTTCGCGAGTTCATTTGACCGCTAGGCTAAACCCGACAGTTCTGTATATCCCGGGCGCTGCGAATTTTCCATTGGCTGCTGCATTCATGAGGGGACTTTTTATCCTGTGCATTAGGTAGTCTGTGATGCGCTAGGTCTATTTATACGTGTGTATTACTGGTTAGCGGTCATGCAGGGCGTGTCAGTAAACGAGTGTATCAGTCGAAATAGTAACAAGGAGGTACAAGTGTTTGAAGTCTATCATTACATCTCTTGAGCTCGCGAAATTCTCTCGCGTGTCTACCCTTATGCTTCCATTGCGTAGACAAACAAACGAAATAATCACCAATGCAGACATTGATCTTAAGAAGTTAATATATGTAAAAAATTATCCTGACTTGCGGCCAACATTACTGTAAGTGCTTTAAGGGCGTTAGTTGCAAAAAAATTCATTATTTTATACTTGTACGAAACACCATTCAACTTTAAAACATTACTTACAATTACTCTTTCGTGGCATTAAAAATAGATCGAATAACTTTTGCATTATTACGTGTGAAAATCACAATTCTTGTGCTTTTAGAACTACAAATAAAATAAATAAAATTATTGACACAAACTTTAACAAGGGCGACTAAAAGGTAATGTCGCAGTCCACGTATTAAGGTATGCATAGCAAAACTTATTTTACAAAAAATCGTGGACTGCTACAAATAAAATATATGCAACAATTTCCTTCCTTGCCATATTATTTCTTAGCGTGATTTTAAAGATTCCTTGGAGTAACTTATGGTACCTTATTCCAGTGTGAAATATCTCATTTCGATGAGATAGTTTTAAATATTTCTACGTTTAAAAACCATTAAAAATTGCTATTTTAACAGGCCGTTGTTTTACCAATACATAAATTAGGCATTATGATACGTATTTAAAAACTGTCTTAAGAGTTTTTCTTGAAAAATTTATTTGATAGACATTATTACGTAATTGCCAAATGTGCTTGGTTTTGCTGCTTCTAGAAGGTCACGAGTCTAATCTCGACCGATTACATATTATTGCTAGTTGGGAGTAGTTTTCACTCCTATTCCAAGGAAAAGTTACGTCATTCCTTAACTTTAACCTTCTATTGCAAAAATATCACGATCTAACTTTTCTCATAAAAGAAATATATATTTAGTTATTTTTGTCATTACATAATCTTGGAGCACTATTACTTTAGTATAGCTTATCATTTCTCACGCTTCTTATTCCAAGTATTACGATTTACCTTAGGCCCCTAATAGCTATCATAACCAGAGGCTACATATGCGATACAACTGAATGATCAAATTTACGGCAATATAAAATATTATAGAGTACTTTTACATAACTGTTAAACATATAACAATTATAAGTATATAGCGGGAATATGATTGAGTAAACTTGATTGCAGGCTGTCTTAAGGGAACGTAACAGGAATGCAGATTTCAGTAACGTACAGCGCAAAATTTCTGAATATGATTTTTTTAATGTGTTAATATGTAATGTAAACGTCGAAAAGAAACTTTTTGTAAAATTATATATATATAATAATTTTTAATGTAGTAATCTAAGTGTTTACTATGGCATAACAGGTACCCAAATAAAGCAGAAAACTCTAATGATACAGCAGGATTAAAATCAACTGAAATTGAAGGCTTTATTTGTTTCCAAATATCTTAGTCTAAATTTATACATAATGAAAACTGCCAGATAATGTTTCCTGTGAAATGCCATACATGATTGTGACGCCAAACTGTAAGTCCTAATTAGAACAGAGAAAAAAAAATGTCACCTAATATTATTTTCATACAATTTGGAATGCTAAAAACTACAGGGAAAATATTATACAAACTGAAAGAATACCGAGCTCAGTAGCTAAAAATAGCTATGCAGCATTTCACTATGTATCAAGCAGCTTAATAGCAGCCGGCAAGAATAACTTAAAATTTTCTTCTCGTCAAAATGTTGAGATAAGGGGGAGGGGGGAGGAGCTACCCTCCCCCTTGACAACACTACTACACCAAAGGACCTGGATGTTGAACACATCGAAATCGCAATGACTGAAAATAACCGAACAAAACACACACAAAAATTACGATTCTACAAAAATGACAAACCATAATCAGTCCACAAATACGTTTAAAATTTCTTTTTGTAATGTGTTTATTACAAATTCCAGAAAAATGAAGCTTAAGGAAAAAAACACCTAAGTTGGTATACGTGTTGTTACCTCGAGAAAACAAACCTTGTTGCCAATTTTCAAGATAAGATGTTATGTCGGGCATAAAATAAATATTAACCCTGCCAAAGGACATACGGAAAATAAAGAAAAATTTTTTTGTATGTTACTAATGGTAACGTATTTTTCATAATTACAAAACATTGAAAATTTACATTGAAAGTTACAATTGCAAAATCTCCGCAGTACATTGAGCATAAATACATTTTGTAAAACATTATTTTTAAATGGCCATTCAATCATAATAGTCACGATCTATACCCCCATAAAGTTTCCGCTCCGATTACGAACTTTCATCTAAAATTCCACAATACTTTCGCTACAATAGCGAGCGGATAATTCTCTCTTTAAGGTGATTTTCAAAACACGACTTAAAAATTTCACTCCAATGTGAGAAAAATGAAAACAGAAAACTCTATTAAAATTTTAACAACAACAACACCAAAACACAGTTCTCGTCATTGCCACTCATGGCATTATCCACGAGGCTCGAAACAATCATGGCGGAAATCTCTCCTGAGTCTGAAGCTACAAAAAGAAAGTTTGTTAATCGAAAACGAAGAAGTGAGAAGAGTGAAGCTCTAACCTCATCTCCCTACAAAAAAAAACTCCAAGAAAGACCAGATCAAACAAAAGTATAAAAAGTAAAGGGGGAAGAGAGAAGACTGAAAGAGCTAGAAATACAGAAAAATATGGTAACGTAAACAAGAGGTATAACCCCACTAAAACACAAAGGAAGACGTAAAAAAAAAGTAATTGTATTGGCAAAAGAAGCAAGAATAAATACAAAATTTGATGATAATATGCCTATTACTAAATTACAGAATGAGGTGAAAGTTGGCAGCGACAAAGGCAAATATGATGTAAATGAACAGCCGACTGAAGGTCAAACTGTAATGGAGTGTATTATTGTATTTGTCTAGAAAGAAGTGATGAACCGTGGGTACAGTGCATTGCATGTGCAGGACGAGCACATGTGGAATGCACTGCTTCCAGAGAATATTGGTTTTTTGTGTGTGACCACTGTCAGTTAGCCTAATAATATATTCTCCTAATTAAAAAAATACTGAAAATGTGTAACATTTAGGTATTAATAGTATTTTTTTTATCATAAGTCTAGTATTGTTAAATATAATTTCATAACTTAATATGACAAAGTTATCAGGTTATTTGTACTTTTGGAGACTCTTGAGTGACCTAGTATAGATATATATTCAGAAAAACTTGTATCTAGTACATAAATAGCTTTTAACGGTGTCCACATTTTCAAATTTGTTTTGGTATCAATTTATGAGAAGCTGTATTTTGAATGTGGTTCACTTATTTATTTGTTTTTATCGACTATTTACAATCCTCTTTTGTGTCTACGGTTTTTGTTGGGATATATATATATATCCTAAGTATATTATTAACATTTCCCATCTTGTCTGTATTTTGTACATTTGTTAAAATGCATGGGTGTCTGGTACTGGGCGATCTTGCCCTAAGGGCGTGCAAAAAGAAAGTACCACGAGAATACTCACGTACCCACAACAACGTCCGCTATGTTTACCACTTGCGGAAATCGGGGTGCATGTGACCCCACCTCCGGCAGTCGAGATCGGATCTCCGTGGTGGAATGCCAGGCCGTACTATCCACACAGCAACCGCTTCTACGAGGCCGTTGACACGCCAAAAATATTTCCTGTTATTTTATTATATTTTGCCATTGTTAGCCTTTACAGTAAGCAGAAGTTTTACTAAAGTAAACATAAAGTTTGTTGTAAATAATTTACGAAAGCCTATGTAGGTAATTGTGAGTACTTTAGATTTATATGTTGTTGCCTTGCATATGTAAAATGTTTACCAATGTATCATGTTCGGCTGTTTTTAAAGAACTGTTGAGGTCACAAGAACACCACAAGGAAATTTTACAGAAATTCATTATAAAGCTCGCTCATAGTACTATTTCCAAGTTTTAAGATAAAATTTAAATAGTGACGCATTCTGCGTCCCTATATTTTTTCGTCAGAACACATGCTGTGGCGAAGCTCGCAGGCGGACGACCGATAAGGATTAAGGGTTTTGTGGACATGCCGGAAGAGTGACGCCAGGAGCCTCGCAGCTGCAAAGGCGTGCTACCAAAGGTTTCTGCACGTGCAACTGTTCCTGCACGTGCAGACGACATCCGGAGACAACGGAAGGCACCAGGGCGCGGACACAGCTGCATTTTGCAGCTGCCCAAGGGACACCGAGATCCCACCACCAGCTGCGTCTGTCCCAGGCTTGTAACGCAATAAACCATGAGAGCTTTTAGCGGGCGTGCGGGATATAGCGGCACCCAAGAGTTCCCGCACGTGCAGAACGAAACAATAAACTTCCAGGCCAGAATCAAGGGGCGAAGCCAGGCCGGCTGTGGACCACAGGAGCAGCGGCTACGTGTTTTACGACTCAGGGGGACGACAAGCACCCCGGACCACGTACAGAGATGGGGCAAGTTGAAGATGGTGATGGAGGCTACAAAACCACGAGAAGGAGGGAGGAATAGGTCAGTCAGTCGGGTGACCTGAAGCGAGGCGTCTGGGTCGGAG
This sequence comes from Clitarchus hookeri, assembly GCA_002778355.1. Taxonomy (NCBI): domain Eukaryota; kingdom Metazoa; phylum Arthropoda; class Insecta; order Phasmatodea; family Phasmatidae; genus Clitarchus; species Clitarchus hookeri. The sequence goes on along the minus strand of NQII01009610.1, from coordinate 34,217 downwards.
CCAGACGAAGCCAGTGCGATGAACGAGTCAGTCAATCAGTCAGTCGCAGATCGAGCAGTCAGTCAGTCAGTCGGAGTCAGTCGAGGATCGAGAATGCATCACGACGTCGACCTTA
>NQII01009610.1:0-33738 GCA_002778355.1 Clitarchus hookeri | reverse complement strand
TCTCGTGAGTTCATGTACCAGTTAACCTGTTCAAGTAACAATAAAACTCGATTATGTGAACTCGCAAATAAAGTGTATTTTATTAGTAAATTGGACCTAGAGACAACAGTGTCGACGTATTCCTACGCCCTATCACTGAGGGCTAGCATCAAGTGCTGGCGCCTCACGCCGCAGAGCAGATTCAATACCTACTTCCAAACTTCAGCATTTGGCAGGTATCAATAGCTAAAAGTCAAACCCTAATCGCAGGCGAGCAAAGTGCCGAATTTCGAAGAAACTGCTGCGTGGCATTTTGAACATTTCAGCTGAATGAAACGTATCTGTTACATTTTCAATTTACTATTTTTATCACGTTTCCATTAATATATGAAGTTACAAAACCATAAGAATATCTTCAAAACCTAGGAGAAATTTCAGGAGCTGGAACAGCCTTATGAGCTCATGGATGTGTTACACGAGCACGACTGCGGCACTGCAGATTAGTTCCGTACATCTCGTATAGACGTAACGGGCCATTTGATACATCAGTGCCACCTCTCTTCGGTGCATCACACGCACAACAATCAAAACCTTACACTTCGAATTGATTATTCAACTTTTTAAGCATTCAAGTACAATAGCCATGTGTAGATATAAAATGCCGATTGGAACGCAGATCTGGCGCATCATAGATTTTATCCATTAGAGTTCAACCCACTTTTAAAGACTAATTGGTTAAAAATATCCATCCGTTTTCAAACCACTTTTAAAAGTTAATGGGTTAAAAATACCCATCTCACTTTTAAAAACTTATGGATTAAAAATAGCCATACATTTTCAACCCACTGTTAAAAAACTAATGGATCAAAAAATAACCATAAGTTATGATAATGCTGATATGAGCGCAGCGCAAAAATAATTACTAGCAAGATTTTTTTATTTAAAGCAATTAAAATGTGTAGTATAGAACAAAACATATTACATTTGCTAAATACATTAAACAGCACCTGCCATTTTATGAAACTTTCCGACCTCACAATAAGGCAGTCCTACCCGATAAACCACACTGAAATAAAAGAAACCAAGAATGGTCTCAAAGTGGTAGTTACTTCAGGAAATTTTAAGGTGGCCTTACAAGACAGATATGTATACATTTTCAGTACAAAACTGTTAAGTGATGTTAATCGAGGAGGCACAAGTCTTGTGTATAAAGGAATGGAAAAATATGATGAGACACAAAGGCATTCCATTCTGTTTGTAAAAGAGTAAATGCACATATTCGTATAATTAGCCATCAGTTAATTTTCATTTGCATTTATATCTCTATATAGTTTTAATGATTGTGAAACCATTAAATCACAATTACCTCTCTGACTTCACAAAGGTGCTGCAACATAGCCTAATTAAAATTCGACATAATAAAGTAGGCGAAAAACCTAATTCTTTTTCTAAATCTTTCATTACAGTTTCTATAGAAATATTATCCATCTTTATTATATTACAAGAAAAAATTGGAAAAGGTTTGCGGTCAACTTAATGACTCGCCAGGGACCTTTTTAAAATTATTATGGCCTAATTTGGCACCAACAAAACTCAGTTTTTTCGGAGAACTCCCCCACCTCAACCCTCGGTTGGAGTGTTTGTTATTTCTAGTACCCCCTCTCAGATGGTGTGGCGCCTTCACCATCGAGATTGCCCAGCTATACGTCTGATACAATACTGACTACTGTAGAGAGTATTTTTGCTGGGCTTTAAGAGGTACTATATATTTGCATCTGCTACTCCTGGACATCTGCTAAGCATACAAGCATTTCTTTATTTTATTAGCTCAAATTTGGAACGTCTCGGTTGATAAACATACAGTGTGGATGCGGGCGCCTTCATACCCACACTGTAAATTTATCCGCTCAACCTGGGATTTGAACCAACGAACCTTGCGCTAAGAGTCGGATGTCTTACCACTGAGCTAAACTGGCCAGACGCTAGGCGAGGTTCTTCATACATCTTACACAGCGATCCGTGTCGAATGGTTTAATGAATCACGTCTAGAGCGCAGATAGGTCTCGACCACATCCTGGTTCACATATTATGCCACAGCAAGCGAGCGCAGCAGATAACAAGTCCATACGAGGAAAAACCTGTTTCTACACCAACATAACGTGAGCTGTGTGTTGAAGTCAGATACACATGATGCAATTGCATCTTGCAACGAGTATAACGTATATTCTTTAGTATTTTATCAATATGAAACTTTAATGCTTTAAATAACCATTAAAGTTATTATATTAGTACTTCCAACCTCAAATACCTTTTTTCTTTAATATAAAAATAAGTATCTATGGTCTCATCTCTAAGACCACAGTTCGTTCTGATGCATAAAAATTTATCAACTTACCTTTTGTCATCCCTAATTTCAACTATTATTTCTTTTACTTGAGTTGTTTGCACTTGAAAAAATTATGGATAAACAGGTTCGTAATAGATTGTGTCACCAAATCCAAATGTCATCCTTGGTTTAAATGTAGCAATTCTGCTAGTTTCTCTGTGGTTATATTCATCTTGTCTTAATATCATCCCATTAGCTATATTACAGTGTATATTTATTGTTTCAAACGGAACAAATTTTGGAATTGTGATTCTGTAATGGTGTGCTTTTGCTTTCAGGATTTTATTTTCTGTGAAACCTAAAAGTTCTCCCATCGAACCCCATTTTCCAAACTGTAAATCAAGCACACATTTTACTTTCACCCTGTTTGTGGTCTTATCCAGCTCGAGGGATATGATATTATTTTCTCCCCCACCCATTGGAACTATCTCAAATGGGATAATTGTCATTATAGTTTTTACAAGATCTTTTAAACTGTATTGGCCAACGGGAATTTCAACTGATGTTTCCATACTACTCAGGTTTTTAAAATAGAGCCTACTTTTCACAAGGGTAATGTTAGGNCGGGAATTTCAACTGATGTTTCCATACTACTCAGGTTTTTAAAATAGAGCCTACTTTTCACAAGGGTAATGTTAGGTGTTATATATGCAGTTTAGAACTGAACTAAAGCCACTGAATGCTCGTCTATCTCTAAAGGATGATGTAGTATTTTCTTCAACACTGATTTGTTATCTGTTAGCTTGAATACTTTACTCATTTATTACAACAAAAGAAAATCTATTAAATAAATGAATAATCCAAGAAACATGAAACAGGTAGACTGGGATATTAAAATAAGGATACCAGANTAAATAAATGAATAATCCAAGAAACATGAAACAGGTAGACTGGGATATTAAAATAAGGATACCAGACAAAACTGTAATGACAAAACATCATGGAGAATTAATGCCTAATAATATTAGATGTTTGATAGTGGGCCCTAGTAATTGTGGAAAAACTACACTTATGATTGATAATGTTATATATTCACCAGGATGGTTGGACTTTGGTACTCTCTATGTGTGTTCAAAAAGTCTGAACCAACCAAAATATATCACTTTAAAGGAAGATACAGAGGTAGCAGCAAAATCAATATCTGAACCAATAGTGTACTACTTCCCTACAAATGAAGAAATGGTTACAGTGGATGAATGTTGTTATGACTCTGTTGTGGTTTTCGATGATGTCATACTTGAAAATCAGGACAAAGTAAGAGATTTCTTCACTCGCGGTAGGCACAAATATATTGATCGTTTCTATTTTGCTCATACATACTCAAAAGTGCCTAAGCAGCTTATAAGAGACAATGCCAATTTTCTTTGCATATTCAGACAAGACAATACAAATCTTAAGCATAGTAATAGCGATTTTGTTGGTGGTGATATTCCATTTGAGAAATTTAGGGAGACTTGTTCAAAATGTTGGGATAAGGAATATGGTTTTGTTACAATATATACGTCTCGTAAGTTGAATAATGGCAAGTATCGTAATAAAATTAAATACTTTTTAAATCCTTAGATTATTAGCACATTTTCCTTTGCTATTGATGGAAGTGTTTCCATTAAAAACTAACAGACTCCACTCTTTTTTTTTAATATGTTAATATACCATAACTATTTCAAAAAACACAACTGTGCCTTCAGATAAACTGGAAGCTCTTGGAATTTTAAAAAATATCTTATCATCGGGCAATACATCGAAAGCCTTATATATGTTAACGCTTTTCAAATTATGGTATAATTTAATAATTCCTTTATAATCCTCTGATTTTATTATTATATCATTTACTCTTCCACTTCTCATAAAAATGTATTGTGTTTGATTATTACCCAGGTAAAATAATTTGGCCTTTGAAGTGTATTTCCCAACTAAACGAATAATTTCATTTCTGTTGGACTGATAGTACTCTAGATTGACTGCATCGTTTAGAGCAATAGNTTCCCAACTAAACGAATAATTTCATTTCTGTTGGACTGATAGTACTCTAGATTGACTGCATCGTTTAGAGCAATAGAATTTCATACGTTTCTAAGCCTTTTGTTTTCAAAATCTATATTATTATCTTCTTTCAAGTAGGTAATAAAGGTTTTATCGAAGTTCATAGCTTTCAATTTTTGGCATACTCTTTTATTAAATGGAAAAAATTTTTTTTTTAAAGCAACTACACTTTTCTTATCAACCCTAGAATTATGACTACTATCAAAACCCAACCATTTAACAAGCAGCTTATTTCCTTTTCTTTGTAAAACTTTCTGTACTAAGTAGTCTTGTACATACTGGGTCTTAGGCAGCTCTGGTTCATAAAATATACCCNCCTTTGTAAAACTTTCTGTACTAAGTAGTCTTGTACATACTGGGTCTTAGGCAGCTCTGGTTCATAAAATATACCCTTGATGGTCTCACTGTTCAAATATTTTATTCTGTATGTTATGGGGTGCGTGCACAATACATCACATACCTTAAATACTTCAGTGGACCAATTTGGCATAAACCCCTTTTCAAACAAACCTTTCCTTTTACTTATACGAACTTTATCTCCTATAGCAAACCTTTCTTTATCCATTTTTATTTCTCCACCATACATGTTGATTAGAATAGACCTTTCATTCTTTGCACTTACATTGGCAGGTTTCATCCTGATTGTGCTGTTAACAGTGTTATTGTATTCACTTATTAATTTAGGCAATATATCCACCCATTTATAGCTTCACTGCGCAGTAAATATTTTCCACATTTTCTCCTTCAATGTTCTATTAAATCTTTCTACAACACTGGCTTTATTTCCGCTGTATGTTGAATAGTGTGTTATATTGTTATTATCCATTGATATCTTAAATGATTTGTTGTAAAAAAATTTCCTTCGTCTGTTTGTAAATGCGTAGGACTGCGTCATTAAAAACAGTTTTAAATGCTAAAGTAACATTTTCACCTTTTTTNTCGTCTGTTTGTAAATGCGTAGGACTGCGTCATTAAAAACAGTTTTAAATGCTAAAGTAACATTTTCACCTTTTTTATCTTTGACAGGTATTGTCCATGCATATTTGGATAAAACATCAATCACAGTCAGCATATACTTAAACCAATTGTTGAGTCTGTGTTTACCTTTTAATGGCCCAGAGTCCATCTCAACCAAGTCAGCCCGCCAGAGATCGTCGATGCCGAAATGATGGAGAAGGTGGGGGAGGGGGGAAGATTACATTCATTCGTAATTTTCATGATGATGTTCCTATTTACAGAAGGCCTAAAACATCAGCAGATGGATCTGCTGATATTATCCCAGATGCTGGTATAATTGTTATTGAGAAAATGGAAATCCTGTGGCCAATTGTTGAATACGAGTCTAATTATGGAGACGATATAAAAGCAAAACGATAAAAACTACACAAAATTCCCATTGGTTTCAATTATTGGCAATGTCTTGAAAAACCTCTACCTACTGGTGCAAACTCATTCCAGTTTGATATAAAGGATCAGTTCAATTCAATCCAATTCGATATGCCTGACTTTGCCATCGTTGGATTTCAGCTAAACAGAAAAGAAAATGTGTATCAAGACAAACATGGTTCAATTTTTGACCATTGTAATGTTAAAAATATTTCTATTAAGATTGGAAAGAATTAAGTGTTCCCTAAAGAGAATTGGAACGTGGATATCGAGGATAAAATTTTTCGATAAGATGTACATTGACTACAATGATTTTAGAAATTCAAAGACCAAGCTAGATACTCCTTACCGTAACAATGAACTATATTATAACCCTGATGCATTTGTTTATAGGAGACAATTGTATATTATTGATTGTTCTTACAGAAAAACATCTATTGTAAAGGATCGAACTAATCTGAAACTTACCATTGATTTTAATAAGCCAATCCAGGCTACAACTATTTGCAATGTGGTGCTAATAAGACAATGAAAACTAATTTATGATGTTAAAAGTGAAAGAATCACTGAAGTTAACTAGTGCGCAAATATGTATGGTTATTAATTTTTAATGGGAAGGATTCCAATAAAACCATTTATTTTAAAGATTTAATAATTAGTAAAAAAATATGAATGAGATACATGAATACAGCAGCAGTCCCTGCAGTTTGACAAACTTTATTTCTCTGACATCCCATAATAAGTTTTTTTTCTAAATATTCTTATTTTAACATTTATTTTTAGCACCTTTGTTCTAAACACCTCAAAGATCTGTTTTTTAATGGTATTCTCCCCATTAAAAATATAGTCATATTTAAGTAAAATTTAATGTAGGGAGACCGTCTCCATTTGCAGCACTAGCTTTTTCAACTGATTAAGAATATCTGAATATGACGATGATAATGTGGGACACTTTACATTGAACATTGAAAGAACAAATCCGGCAGCTCTGTTCAACATGTTCGTAAACTCACTGAATTCATAGTAGGTTTTGTTCTTGAATAAGTATAAAAATCCATTGGTGTATCTAAAGGCAGAATCTAACCCCGCTGGCAAGCCTGGAAATTTGTTTTAAATTAAGCCGAAATATTTAGCCCTGAATAGGCATTCATCCAGTTCCATAAAATACATTTCATCGTAAAATACAAAAGTGCGGCCAGAGTAGGTATTTACAACTGCTTTTACAATGAGACGACAAAAGTCATGGGATCCTCCTAATATCGTGTTGGACCTCCTTTCGCCCCGGCGAAGTGCAGCAACTCGACGTGGCATGGACTCAACAAGTCGTTGGAAGTCCCCGGCAGAAATATTGAGCCATGCTGCCTCTATAGACGTCCATAATTGCGGAAGTGTTGACGATGCAGGAGTTTGTGCAAGAACTGACTTCTCGATTATGTCCCAAAAATGTTCGATGGGATTCATGTCGGGCGATCTTGGTGGCCAAATCATTCGCTGGAATTGTCCAGAATGTTCTTCAAACCAATCGCGAACAGTTGTTGCCCGGTGAAATGGCGCATTGTCATCCATAAAAATTCCATCGTTGTTTGATACATGAATTCCATGAATGGCTGCAAGTGGTCTCCAAGTAGCTGAACATAACCCTTTCCAGTCAATGATCGTTTCAGTTGGACCAGAGTTCCAAGTACATTCCATGTAAAAACAGCCCACACCATTATGGAGCCACCACTAGCTTTCACAGTTCCTTGTTGACAACTTGGGATCATAGATTCGTGGGTCTGCGCCACTCTCGAACCCTACCATAAGCTCTTACCAACTGAAATCGGGACTAATCTGACCAAGCCACGGTTTTCCAGTCGTCTAGGGTCCAATCGATATGGTCATGAGCCCAGGAGAGGGGCTGCAGGCGATGTCGTGCTGTTAGTAAAGGCACTCGAGTCGGTCTTCTGCTGGCATAGCCCAGTACAGCCGAAGTTTGCCGCACGGTCCTAACGGACACGTCCGTTGTACGTCCCATATTGATTCCTGCGGTTATTTCACGCAGTGTTGCTTATCTGTTAACACTGACAATTCTGCGCACACATCGTTGGTCTCGGTTATTAAGTGCAGGCGGTTGGCCACTGCGTTGTCCATGATGGGAGGTTATGCCTGAAATTAGGTATTCTCGGCACACTCTGTCACTGTGGATCTCGGAATGTTGAGTTCCCCAACCATTTCCGAAATGGAATGTCCCATGCGTCTAGCTTCAACTNAATGTCCCATGCGTCTAGCTCCAACTACCATTCCGCGTTCAAAGTCTGTTAATTCCCGTCGTGCGGCCATAATCACGTCAGAAACCTTTTCACATGAATCACTTGACCACAAATGAAAGCCGAACCAAAGTACTGCCCATTTATACATTTTGTACACGATACTACTGCCATCTGTATATTTGCATATTGCTATCCCATGACTTTTGTCACCTCAGTGTATTTTGGAATTCTGAGACAAACCTAAGTCATTAATAACCTTTGGATACCCAGACACGAATTGCAGACCAGGATATATGTATATATATATATATAACTCGATAAACATTACAATTTCTCCTGAAGGCCTCTGATAAATCGAGGTAAAACCTTCAAACCTAGAAGGTAAGAACAACATCCAGTCAGTGATAAGCTCTGGTTTACTGACTATTTTATCTACTATGTCATAAGTCCAAACATACTTTTTGTAAAAAATATACATCACTTGGTTGACTATCAAAAATGTGTTGATGTTTTCAAGTCACACAAATCTTACTCTTTTGTAGGGGGTAATATGTTTGGTTTAGGAGATGGTAACGAATGTACAGGTTTTTTAGGTTTACCATAAAGACTCCGTATTGCCAAAATATCGTCAGTTTGTAATGCTAGTCGATCTGAGACATAAATTGGATATATGTATAACAGACTTGCAAACATTCGAATTATGTATTCCTAAGGCGTGCCCTATTTCATGTAATAGCACAATGAAAAGTCTTTTTGCCTCGGGATTTGCTGTCTTTTTTAAGATACCAGTCTTCTTCAGCATCAATGTGAATTTCAACAGGCGAGTTATCTGATGACGGGAAAAAAGCATGAGCCAGCACTCCTCCTCTCCCATCAAATTAGTTATTACATAAATGTCGAGACTTTTGAATTGTATGGATACCTCGTTTGTTTGATATTATTACATATGGATTTTGGGTATCGTGTTTAAACTTCTTGAGTTAGTTGTTGTATATCATTATTGGCTAAAACATAATGCCATTGTATTACTTTCGTTGTCCATTTGGTAATAGATGTAGAAAAGCCAAATACATCATCTGGTACCCCACATCCAGGAGCTCTGATTAGTGTCAGTGTTTTCCTACTTATTTCGTCACTAATTGTTATGTTATGGTACTCTTGTAAATGTCGGAGAGCATTTGAAACTATTGATGAATTAACGTGTGTTATATCATTGTCGGATACTTTCAAGTACCCAAAATCATTTAAATATTTGATTGTGGAAAGTGTTTGATTTTCACCCCTGTTAGAGGTTATTAAAATTAAGACGATAATCATACAGGAAATCATTATATATATATATATATATAATATTTATATTTCATAGTCTTACTCCTTTTCAATTTTGTAGAGTCCCCATGGTAGTGTATTAATACCATCTTTAAGAATAAATCTTTTGTCATCTGCGGAACTTAAGGCTTTTTTTCTCAACTCTATTGTAAACAGTTCATGTTTACTAATTCTTGTGAGATTCGTACTTTTGTACAACACTTCTTTTCCAAACAAGCCCTTTTTGTAGTCATCAAAACTTAGCTCATTCCTGACTACAGTATTTTTCACACCCTTTGCTCTTTTATTTACATCACCTTCCACATTTAAGGCATACATTGTGGCTCTTAAACCAATAAATTCTTCCATTACTTTCCCATTATATTCATCTTTTGTTTTGCCTATAATTTTCTTATTTATTAGTGGCATGTTATATACCTTATGTTTTGGATAATCACTTGTATCAAAATGATAGATCATTTCTCTCATGTCACTGTAGAAGTCTGGTGTTTTTATACAATATAGTTATGAGTCAGTATCTTGATAGCACAGTTCAATTTTTTCGCCCCATACTTTGGTTTCATCACATTATAGTGAAAATCGTACATTAAGGTCTTTGACAAGTCAAGTATGCTCATTCCAACATAAATGGGCTTGTTAAAGCACAGGTTTGTTTTATTCATGTGGACTGCGACCAAATAGTTAGTAAATATTGTTCTATCTTCAAAATTTAATTTAGTCACTAATTTATCCACTTGGTTGCTGCTTGTGCACAACCGTATATCCACTATGTTTCTAATGTTCTACATTGTTTCACCGAATACAGAGTTGTTCATTACTTTATAGAAGTCCTTTTCAAAATCTATAGATGCCTTCGTTCGCATGTTTGTGTTTAGATCAATATAGGACTTGAGCCGGTCTGATTGGTCAAACTCCAGAACTCTATGGATCTTCTTCAACTTTATTCCGAGGGACAGATATTGCTTAAGATTTACGTAATGCAGTACATATCTTTCTTTGTCATAAAGGGCAGTTAATTTAGGCATTTTTGAGCCTTCAGGTATTCCATTCTCTGGAACCAGTGGCAGATCTTTGTAGAGGTCGTGTAGTTCATGTGGATACTCCAAATCAACTTCCAGTATATAGCCTTTTCTGGCATCATCACGAATTTTTGTCACATCTATTTTTGTATTTCTCCACTTAAACCCGCCGTAAGGTAAATACTGACTCATAGCCCATCCATATAAGTTATTGGCATCCAGGTATGCCAGATAAGAAGCTTCAACTGTGGCATCATAATCATTCATGAATTTATTATTTGCTTTGGCATACCTCTTGCAACATTGTGATATTCCACCACAAATACCTTTTTCAATCATCAAAATCATGTTGTAATCCCTTAGTAGTTGCAGTTCTGTTTTAGTATGTTTAAGAATAGCATCCCACGCTAGCCCTGGTGCTGTGAAATACCATGCGGTATCCAGCNCAGTTCTGTTTTAGTATGTTTAAGAATAGCATCCCACGCTAGCCCTGGTGCTGTGAAATACCATGCGGTATCCAGCTTATATATTTTTTGAGACATTCATCTCAAAAATGTTCTATAATATCACTCAATATCAATACATCTGTGTTGTTATACAACTGAGTATACTCTCCTAAGGATTTTATGTTGAAAGTTTCCCACACCTTTATTGCAAACTCGTAGTCCTCATATGAAATATCACATTTGTTGAGTTTGTTGTAAAATGCATTCTTATTAGGTAGTGATGTCTCACAAAACTTTTCAACACTATCCATGTAGTCATTCTTTCCTTATAACAAGATCTAGAAGTTCATTGGAAAAATGCTTACTCGTTTCCCGGAATTGACTTCTGGAAAGATNTGGGTAAATGCCTTTCCTTATAACAAGATCTAGAAGTTCATTGGAAAAATGCTTACTCGTTTCCCGGAATTGACTTATGGAAAGATTGCTAGAGAGTTTATCGATGCTGCTGCGGTATGTAAAATTACTCAGTTATTTACTTAGATTTACGCCCGCAAATACATGTTTAGTGAAAGAAATATATTTTTCCTCATTGTTGGGAATTAGGTCAATTGTATTTACATCGATGCCCAGCTCCTTTACAAATAAATGTGTGTCTTTTCCAGATAGATTGTGTAAAAACACAGGAACAAAACATGTATTTCTATATGATAAGTTACCATCTTTGTGTGCAGCACCTCTAAATTTACCTGTAAGGTGGCCATGGTCTCTCACAGAGTCTCCATCCAAAGTCTTTTCACATATATGGCAATGGGTGGCTGTATCATAACCAATCTGTTCTTTCTTGGTCAAGGGAATCATTGGTTTTTAATTTTTGTAGACATCTCATATTGCATTTGCTTCCTCCATTAACATATTGAAGAATACCCGAGATGCATCAGATCCTTCATAAGTTCCTGGTGTCTTATAGTATTCATGTTCGTATTTTATATAGCAACTGAATCTAATGGGCTCGTGTTTTTGGTATAGCTTCGTGTGGAAGTGGTAGGGATTTGGTTGGCAAAGTTTCCATTTTAGTCAACAAACACTCAAAATCGGCATATATCACAAAAGGAACTCTCAAAGAATGATTTTTGTTCTTGAATCTTAGTATGTTATTTCCTTTATATGGAAGTTCGACTCTAACTGCATCATGATCTCCGCAGTATTATTCGTGAACATTTAGCTTGCTTTCAGAGTAGAAGTGTTGCAAGCATCTATCACATATGTATATTTTATGGCCATTCTTTACCACTTGTGAAGCAATATGTGTCGAAAGAATTTTTACCCAGCAGTAGTGGTCATTCTTTCATCTTAAATGTAGCAAAGGTTAATATGCTTATCCGTTTTATTTTTTGTTATTTGTAATGGATATATTATGAATTCCTTATTGACTTTGTTTTCTTTTTCTTCATATGCATATACATTAATTGATAGCTCACTTCTTTTCTCAAAAGTTGGTATGCTATCCAATTTCGTAGGAAATTCCAAACCCTCAAGTGCTTTGTCAAACTCATGTTCATGATCCAAATACTTGTTGACTCTTTGAGGATCCTTTTGTGCTGGATGTAGTGCAGATAGTATTGCCCACAAAAAACACTTTTGATCATTGTTCTTAACATTAATTACTCCTTGCTTGGCCTTGATTTTTTTCTGGAAGATCAACATAAGAGCTACCCTTAAATGGAACATATTTATTTATTCGCACCTCTAGCTTGAATATCCTGTTGAGCACCCACTGAGAGCCCTTTGCTTCAAACGCACCCATCAAAGCTATGATTTTTAATATGCTATCGGTATAATATATTTCTAGATCAGTTGATTTTCAGTATAATTTTGTTCTTGGTTTTAAAATAGCTTTCTACATATTCGATATTGTCACGAGTTCCTCTTTTGTANCATTGTTCTTAACATTAATTACTCCTTGCTTGGCCTTGATTTTTTTCTGGAAGATCAACATAAGAGCTGCCCTTAAGTGGAACATATTTATTTATTCGTACCTCTATCTAGATTGAATATCCTATTGAGCACCCACTGAGAGCCCTTTGCTTCAAATTCACCCATCTCAGCTATGATTTTCAATATTCTATCAGTATAATATTTTTCTAGATTGGTTGATTTCAGTATAATTTCGTTCTTGGTTTTAAAAGAGCTTTCTACATATTCAATATTGTCACCAGGTCCACTTTTGCACTCAGCGAAAAACTTAATGTTCACTTTGAGGTCCATTGATTTTAAATGTTTATGAATTATGCTGGTGAGAGCTCTTTTTATATCGTTTAGGAAATGATTTGGGTCTTTGTATGCATTCACATTCTTTACAGCATATGTCTTGATCCTACTTTTAAATGCATTTTCAATTTCCTCTACACTGAATCTGAGTGTGTATTTGTGTACTTTGCTCCTCAAGTGACTTTTTATGAGAGGTGTTTTGTGATAGTGGTTACAAGCCTCACACTGAACTTGCTTATCTCTTGGTAACTTCTGTTTTAGTATTAGGCTTTGCGGTATTTTAAAAACTTCCCATGCAGTTGTAGGTTCTTGCACTGGTGCAAGACCTTTGTGCAATCTACTTCTGAGATTACTTTTTATTAGAGATGGTTTATAATAGTGGTTACAAGTTTCACACTTGAGGTTTATTCTTATTTCTTTTCATAAAAACATTACCCTTAAATTTATATTCGTTCCAAACATTACCAGTTGCATTAGCCTTTTTCATTGCCATGGTCGTCTACGTATTATTAGACATCAGTACTTTAATTTGTATTCATATTCATTTATTATATATATATTTTTAAATCACGAACGCGTTAGTAGCATATATTTTCATTAATTTAAATAAAAAAAAGTATCGCTGCTAATTCTAAGAGCATCTCTTTCTATGCGTCTTTTTCTAAACGCCTTTTTCTAAAAGCAAATGTTTAGCAAATTTTTTTGCGCTGCACGCACCCGCGCCTAAATCTGTATTATCATAATTTATGGTTCTTTTCAAAGAATTAATTTTAGAAGATGGCTGAAAACGGATGGGCATTTTTAACCCCATAACTTTTAAAAGTGGTTTGAAAAATTATGGGTATTTTTAACCCATTAACTTTTAAAAGTGGTTTGAAAACGTATGGTTATTTTTAATCCATTAGTTTTTAAAAGTGGGTTATAAAAATATGATTTTTTTTAACCCATTAGTTTTTCAAAGTGTGTTATATACGGATGGTTATTTTTTGATCCATTGGTTTTTTTTAAAGTGGTTTGAAAACGGATGGGTATTTTTAACCCATTAACTTTTAAAAGTGGTTTGTAAACGGATGGGTATTTTTAACCCATAAATTTTAAAAGTGGTTTGAAAACGTATGGGTACTTTTAATCTTTTAGCTTTTAAAAGTAGGTTGAAAACTGATGGATAAAATCTATGGTGCGCCAGAGCTGCGTTTGAATCAGCATTTTATATCTACTGCAGTGCCTGGTACCGACACATACCCAGGCGGCCGGGATGATTTTCTAAAACTGATTCTGCACATTGCGCAGAGTAAATAATTTAAAGCAAGGAATCAATTTGTTACTGATCTGATAGGAAAGGTATTTGGAATGGATACAGTCAAAGAAGTCCGAGCTCAGAAAAGATATCTATCTACCAACCATTACCGTCTCGAAGTTGACGAGTCAGTAGGCTACAGGTCTTGAAAGGCAACGACAGTTGATAGCGTATAACGATTATAATGGCAGCTCTAAAAAAAAAGTTATTTAAAAATGCTCTTATCAATGTCAGGCCATTTATATCTGCCACATTCACTTATCTTACATGATGCCATATCATTTCGAATATAAAAACAGTGTACTACAAAAAACTATACATTCAATCAATAATTTCTTTATCAGAACGTGAAGAGGCAAATGTGTCAATTCAAGATTAAACATTTAATATTAAGATAAATTAAAGTATGGAAATTGCCAATACTGATAATAACACTGGTTTTATTTGATTTGAAGAAAAATGAGTTAGGCTACTGATATAACTTCGTCATTTTAACATGAAAGTAAGTTAACAACTTTATCGAAATTAAACTGAACTTTATTTTTCCAAGTTCAACAATATTTCTTCCTCATTTATTCTTAATGGAAACTTCAAATTCACCCAGATTAATACAGAAGCAACTTTGATTTTGCGTTAGAGGTCAGTGAAGTTCTTGTATTAGAATATTTAGGTTTGGTCCCCCACATAATTTTAGCTGCTAGTTAATGCGTCGCTGCCAGTCACTTTAATGCTAAAAAAACACACCGGTAAACAATACCTCAATAACTTGAAGTCAACCTTTTTTTGTAGTAAGTAAAGAATCATCATTTGAAAACTGAAAACTATGAGTTTACCAGAGAAAAAATAATTCCCCGAAATCTATATTGATTTTTTTTTTTGCTGATTGCTTGGATATGATTGCAACCAATTTGTATTTACTCTCGTGTTAGGGCTCTATTACACGAAGCAACTAGTGGGTGGAAATCATGAGAAGCATTGATTCAAATGAAAGCCATTACACGAGGCAAGCGCAGTTGGCCGGCCGGCAACAGTCGCCCGACAGTTGACAGCTCGAGCTACTTCAGTCGCCAACACTCGAGCTGGGGCGTTGTTACATTTGCAGTCTGTTGCAACAGCAACTAGCGCCGCGCGCCACTGTGCTTGCGCGTGCACTCCAGGGGCCAAGTTCTGAAACTACCGGAATAAATGCGCTAGTGGATTGATCCGATACGTCCTTCCTGAAGCGAGTGTCGGCATTTCAAAACATGCATTTTTTTAGACGACCGTAGCGATTGTCGGAATGTTAAGTATCGGATATTAGAAGAATCTATTTTACACCTTGGCATCGTTGCGTTTCGCGTGTTGTCACCGAAGTTGAACCAATCACGTTAAATCTGCTGTAGCAGGAAAGTTTGATTTAAAATACACAATAATTTTTTTTGGTAATCAGGGATACGCAATTGCAATTACCGTTAAAAAAAACCTAAACTATCTACGGCGACGAAAAGACTATCAACTACAGGTATTATAAATAATATATTTAGACATGGGTAATCCACAAGAACTCCTATTTGGCACGAAGATTTGTTTTTTCCTTAAAATAATTGTTTTGGCGTAATTACGTATATAATTGCAAAAATATATGCATATACTCGTAAAAGAACATAATGTTAACACATATCGCCGCTTAATAGGGATAACTTAAATTAAAAATATATTTAAGTGACTTTTAAATTTAATTAAGTTATTGTAACTTTATTCAAGAAATAAAACTAAACACTTAACCATACTGTAGAAAATTAAACAGCTAGTTGAATAGCTACACTGTTACAATTTATATTTTACTGGTGTAAATATACTAATACAAATTTTTGCTAACATTCCAGCTATGACTGTAAATAATTATAAATGTTTATGCATGTCAGTATTTGTTTCATGTTTCAGCAGTTTCATGTTATTTCCTACATAATATTCGTAGCAATTCTTTCAGTTTTTGCGTACCAACTTACTTTTGTTTAAATGATTTTTTCACAGATATTTCCAACGCCGCTATAATGTGATGTGTGGTAACACTTCATCTCTCCTTTATTAATTATATCTTCATCAAACCACAAGAGACTGTCTGTTCTCAGGTTTCCTACAGTAGGGGATTTTGGGGTCTCCGGAGACAAAGGCTGGGGGCTGTGGATATGTAGATTCGTCCGCCATCTTGTATTCCGCAATCTTTGATGTTTATGATCTTGACCTTGACATTGAAATTATAACGATATTGTTTCCGGTCGATATATTTTTTCTATCTGCCATCTTGTTTTCTCCCTTTTTTCCCTTACAATGTACTGTTGTCCTCTCGAATTTCCCTTTTCTCCTCGAAAAGTCTGAAATTTTTTTCTGTAGTGGTAGAAGGTTCTCGTATATTAATTTTTAGTTTTCCCGGAACTGTATTTTGTCTGACATATTGACAGCTACCAAAAAAAAAAACATCCCTGCGATGTTAATCTGCTAAATTTATAGCGAAAAACCTGCAAAATCACCCATAGTCTTATAAAATCACCCAGTGCCTCAAAATCGCCAAAATCCCAGAAACCCAGTCAAATTGAGACGCCTGGTGTCAGAACCGTCCGCCATCTTGGACTATAATATGATGCTGCAACCATCAATTATAAACAAACATAATTAAAATAATAAAGTTGTGTGTTTAAATTAAAAATATTTCATTTGACTTTTAAAAAAAATATATTGAGCGATATGTCTACAGATCCATATTTACAAGTAGAATTTGATTATAACGTTACAAACATCGATAACGCAGAGCATAATATTATAAATAAAAGTAGTGTATTTAAATTACTATGTATTTATTTAATTTTCAAAATATAAATTCAAAAGTAAAATGTGTGACATGTCTGCGGACTCATAATTTTGAGAAGAATCGGAATATGAAATAATAGATATCGATTGCATGCGTGTATCCTACACCATATTGGATTTTATACTAATACCTATATCCATTAAGAGTTTTTAAATGATTCTACAACACATAACATGTACATCATGGCATGTTTTTCCAAAAAAAAAAAAATTCGAATACGATGTTAAGTACTCATATGTTGATTAAATAAAAGTTATGTATTTAATATTTTTTTTAAATTTTGGAAATTTACAGACAAAATTTTGTTGAGCGTCATATCTGCGGATTCGTATTTTCAAGGAGAATGCGATTATGTTAGAATATGTGATTACATGACAGAGAAAAGCGCCGAATTCGATTTTATAAGCATATAGTTGTGTCAGTAAATATTTCAAATGTTATATATATTTTTGGACCCATGTTTTCAAGTATAATGTTAGTTTAACAATGTGAACATGGATTATTCACATATGTTCGACGCCATATTGAATTTAATTGTCACACACATGATCTTCAGTTTTTATAATAATTATGTAACCAGCCTGAGCCACGAATACAGGATCTTACCTAAAGTAATATTTTAAGCGAGGTATGTATATGTCGAACACCCACGAACCTGAAGGCATAGTTGGTCGTCATTCATCGACTGCTGGAGTTAGGTGCATGATATTTGGAACATACTAGACCACTGCAAGTCTGACTAAGATGAAAAATTGCATTATGACTCAAGTATACTTATAAGCACAATAGGCTCCAATTGCATCGTCTATATTCTGCGGCCGTGCTTATTTCCAAAAAACTGGAGAAAACAATGTTAAGTAGTCGTACGTTTTGAATAAAAGTTTTGAAATAAAAATGTTATTTTAACTTTGAAAATGTTATTCACAAGTGTATCGAGCGACATGTCTGTGGAGTCCTACGTTTAAAATGAATTGAAATATGACATCAGAACTAGCGATTACATAACTACGACTGTCCCCGTATTTGGATATACCTATGCAGTAACGGATTTAAAAAAAACTTATTATAACAATAAAATATTTCGAATACTTCGAATACGTTGTTCATTACCAATACAGTCACCTGCTACTTCCAATCACTACTAGGTTCGATTCACGACGAGGTCACCCGAAATAACGTATGTGAGAAACGTGACAGTCGTCATCGGCAGAGGGTTTTCCCGGGTATTCCTGTTTTTCGCACCCTTGCATTCCAATACTATTCTATCTATCCCCCATTTTATCCTCACCGACGTTCATTAACTCAAAGTTAAGTACAAACCTAAACCTCCCACCACATATCTCACTCTCTTCATGTATTGTCAGTCTTTTATAGGCACATATATGTATTGTGATCTTTTAAACATGTAATTATGGCGAGTAGCGTATTCCCGGCCACGCCTTTCCGGGAATAATTTGTATTTTGCGTCAGAAATGCCGATAAGTCATACTTTTAGTTATGACATATTGGATTTTTATGTGTATATATTAGATATTCTATTTAATATTAAATAGGGCCATATTACATTCACGTTGAAAAAACTAATTCGCGTATATATAAATTCCTTATAGTAATATGTTTTTACAGCCGTGTTCTGAGGACACTAAGTTTGCGTTTTAAACGCATGTGAAAATAACAGTCAACAGCGTTTAATCATGTCAAGTGGCCACGAACCGAATTCGGCAGCCAGCATATCGGATGGCTTACACACGCTGATAATAGGGTCAGAATATAATTATAAAATACGTTTTATTTAACATTACTTACATTATAATTGTTGGCAGTCTGGGTGTTCGAAACGAGCCGGGGAAAAAAATACGCAACACTTCGCCACGGCATATAATACATACAGCTATACTAATATAGAGACGCACGTACACTTCCTTCCTTCCCAGCATCTCAGAGGAAAGTGTTTTTAAGTTGTCAGCTGCGCTCATAATAATTTTAGCCAGACATTATAAACAGATTGCACACATGGTTTTAACTCCGTCACTTTCTAAACATATTCCATTTGACGTAGGCGGCAGTGTCCTCCTCTAGCGGTCAGAAGCTGGAGCAAGTAGAGAGCCTTCGTGGACAAGGTAAGTAAAAGTTTGCAATAACTCCTCATCAGTTTTTTATATTTTAAAACAATTAATGTGGTTCCGATGATTTATCCGGTCTATTAAATAAAGCTTTCGAAGTCTATTGCAATATATATTCATGCAGCATCTGCGCCATCGTTCTTCTCCCTACATAGACTGTTTACATCCTCACCGCCTGCACAGTTTGAGCGCAGCAAGTCCTGCTAGTCCTTCCCCCCACTAGGCAACTTATTATATTCTCCACACATTAACACTTCTGACATCAAATATTGTTCAGGATACCTTATATTTAAAAAAAACGTATTTTACAATATATATTATCTTTTATGAATCTTTTGTCTAGCAAAGCAACACAGAACTCGCAAAGCACTGCTTAATTTTACGTATACGAGTTCATTGTTAAAAGCTGTTCATGTTAAAGTGAGTAGTTTTAAAATCAACCTTTGAAAAATTGTACTGCCCCTACTTGCGTGTATTTTAAAGAGCACACTGACCAACCTGCGCTCAGTCAAGTTGGCAACGATGGAGGGAAAGTAGTTCCATATATTGACGTTGAATTAAAAGTGTTAGGTAAAGATTTGTGAATACTGTCATTATTTATTTGAGTTTTTTTCAATGTAAATAAGTTTAATAATTCACAAATTTGTAAAACATTTGCTTTTCTAATAATTTTACAGTTTCACAGGACCGATGCATGTATAAAGTGGCGAGGCGCATGACAATTATCTTTAACAAAGTGTTTACTCTTTTGCTTTGCATATATCTCCACTTCATTATCGGAAGAATATTTCAATTTCCGTTTATTTCTCACAGCACCACCAGCAGTCCTGGAGTCCACATTTTCATTGTTTTTGACATGACTAATTGTAACTTCTTCGCTTCGCACTTAACAAGTTAGCAGTGCAGATTTGTTGTTTACAACTTCTGAAGTTCTGTATGGCTCGCACTTTTCATTATAAATGTCTGCAACAATCGTATTTTCTTTAATTGGCTCTTTTTAATCGTATGCTGTTTTGAAACACTATGCCGGCTCAGTTACTGCTGTGGGTTCTCGAATCAGAGTTAGTTTACTCGAAGAATCAGCAGGAAGATTAGCCATATCCTTGTTTTATGACAATAAGTTCTCATTGCATGCTGAATCGAGTCAAGCAAAGGACCATTACCTTTGCATATACTAGCGTGTGTCTTTAAATTATTGCTTCTGCCAAATGTTGTTCCACAGGTGGTACATGGTAGTGATTTGGAGGTCTGTCCTTTTGAACATTCGCTTTTTTCATGTCGATTAGCTTGCAGTTTTTGCTGAAGATTTGTCCACAGTACCAATACTGTTTCCAATGTAATTTTTCAGCTGTGGAGAAGGAAAATCCACAGAGGTAAGCTCCATAGTAATATTTCTACAATCATTGGCTTGCGTCATCTTCATGCTTAAAAAGAAAATATTAATTCATACGCCTATATTTATTACAAGACTGACTCCACGCAGCTACCAACTCCTCGCAGAAACTGTTTCCTCAGAAGCACAGTCTCCCTTCAAGTATACTGAAGTTCTTTCCACAGTAGCAACATGAGTATCTACACGTTATAGCTGTTACTCTATATACAGTTAGGCGCATATTTCATCAGTGGGATTGTTATTCATCAATAGAGCTACACATTACCATGAAATTACATCTTCAATCGTTTCTTCCAGGAAAGTTCTTTGCTCAGCCTGAATCATGGCCACACTTAAGGGAGACGAGTTTCAATTAAGCTCAGCCAGCATTCTTTAAACTGACTACTGGCAGATTATATACATTCGTTTCACTTAAACCAGCTTGTATATGAACGCTATGTGTTAAATACAATTGTATTTTTACTGTTTACCATTGTAAATACCGTTGTTCTACGCAAATAAGAGTTGCAAAAAAATTAATTAGTAACATTTTTTCAGGAAGAGTACCTATATATCACGGTCTGGCCAACACAAACTTTTACACACAAATAAATATAATTTCACCATTTGTCGCCAGCTTGAGGTGCTAGTACGAGCGAGTGCATTATTTTATATTTGTACGAAATACTGCTCAAATTGTAGGCATTATTTACTAGCATAATTTCCTCGAATATTTATTGCACAGTGATAAGTCAAAATTACAGTTTTAAGATTTTTGGAACGTATAAATAAAAGAAATACAGAAAATTTAATAAGGGTGACTGAAAGATCATTTCTTCATTCATTTTAAGACATGGTTGACAAAATGTATTTTACAAAACTTCATAGACTGCTGCAAATATTAATTTCAGCAATTTTTAAGCTTTGCGAAAATATTTTATACTGTTATTTCAAAATTTTCTCGAAGTAAGTCAAGGTATATAATTTCAACATGAATGATCTCTTTTCAGAAAGTGAGTTAGCTTTTATTAATTGTACGTCCCCAAAAACCATAAAATAGTGATTTTGGCATGCCATAACGCAACAAAGATGAAGTCTATTATTTTTATTCGAGGACATAGTACTTGTAAGTAATATCTACAAGTTGAGCGCTATTTAGTACAAATACAAAATAATGAATTTTTTCGTGACAAGCATCCCTTAAAGTAGCCTCTTTGGAACACCAGCCCACCTTGCAGCGTAAACTATACCTTTGCCAAACTCTCCCATTTCGTTTTGTTCCCAAACTCCCAACCTGAGTAGAACAAACCTTACAGTTCGGTCACGATTACTTCCAACTTTTCTGAAGACCTGCTAAAGTTCTACTTCCTGGATATTCCTCCGCCTCATGCAAACAAAGGTTAACTAAATACAGAAAATTACACCAACGTGACAATGCACCTGATTCGTACCACTCACTGTAATAAGGACTATATATTACTAGGATTTACCAACACACCTATTTTCTCTCTGTTTTTTTATTCATATTAATTATTAATGTCATTATAATTTATAGATAGAATATAAGTAAAAGTTCAATTTAATTAAAAATAAGGTACTTTTATGTTAACGGCCCTGCCCACCAAGCCGGCAGCCGCGAACTTCAAATGGGGAGTCAATGTAAAACGAAATTCCTCCTCATTGCGTCAATTTTAGAGATAACTCTTTTTCTAGAATTTAATATCGAAATTTAAATATAATAAATAGGTGAATACGTATTTTTTTTTTAAAACAATTTATCTGAGAAAGACAAGTCAAATATTTTTTTTTGTTTGAAACAGTTATTAAAATTGACAGTTAACACATGTATAAAACGCTTGTGTAGGCTTGTGTAAGCTTGTGTAGGCTATTCATGGTAAAGTGAGCACGTTTAAAGCCCTCTCATTAAAAATAATAGTCAATGAATGTATTTTATTTTATACTTAGACGTTAACATCCAAGTGCGGTGGNTTTTTTTTAAAACAATTTATCTGAGAAAGACAAGTCAAATATTTTTTTTTGTTTGAAACAGTTATTAAAATTGACAGTTAACACATGTATAAAACGCTTGTGTAGGCTTGTGTAAGCTTGTGTAGGCTATTCATGGTAAAGTGAGCACGTTTGAAGCCCTCTCATTAAAAATAATAGTCAATGAATGTATTTTATTTTATACTTAGACGTTAACATCCAAGTGCGGTGGAATATACACACTATGTTTATTACTTACATGGCAATATTAATTTTAAAAGGCGCATAGAGGATACAAAATGGCTGAAAAAAAAGTAACTAGGGCCTCAAAAGCACTCACTTTACCGTGAACAGTCTATATCGGCTGTTCACGATTAACTGAGCACTTTCGAAATCAACCTTTAAAAAAGGTCAGTGCTCCTACCTGCGTAAATGTTATCTGGCCCAGTGACCGCCATGCGCCCAATTAAGTTGATAACGATGGAAAAAAAGGTTAAATTTTTTAAAGTTGAATTAAAAGTGTTAAGTAAATATTTGTGAACAATGAATAATTTATTTTTCGTATTGTTTTTAACGCATATGTGTGCAGGAATAAGCAAATAGGTAAAGTATTTACTTTTATGATAATTTCGTAATTGACTTAGCCGGCACATGTATAAAATTATCAGGTACATGCCAATGTTATATGTACTTAAGGTGGAAGAATACACAATTTGCATACAAGTATATCTTAAGCAGGGCATTCACAAGTGCTTAGTTTACCGCGAACGGCCTTAGATAAGTGACATATTTAGGAAAAAACTAAACACGTCACACGTAGGATGATTTATCAAATGTTTGATTAAAAACGTTTGAAGAGATCGTAAGCAGATTATAGTCTAGCAGAACCACTTGCCGCGAAGGAACGAGTCGCCGAGCAGCTGGGCGAGCGAGGAAGTCATAGGAATTTTTTTTCCCCAAACGCCCTACCCTCCACGGAGTATTGATCCGGCGGCCCGCCAATATCGCCTTAGCGTGGTGCATACTTCTCCGCAGACGTTATTGGATTCCCTCGTGTTGTGCCACTGTGCACGACGACGCCGTAGTGCACACGCTGTCCCCACAGCCTGGCCTTCGTGGTTCTCAAACTTCCCTTCACCACGGACCAGGGTTGCCATATTGGACAGTATGTCGCCGATTGAACTGCTTCACGGCAGGATTTGCCACCAAAAATTAAGACAATGCGACTGTCGCGTTCTGAAAGAATTTTGCTATTGAAAACGTCTGTATTTTGACTATACGCTTTTCACGGTTAATTGAGCTTTTTTGAAATCAACCTTTGAAAAAAATCACTGCCCATACCTGAATATATTTCAACGCACACACTCACCGGCATGCGCCTAGAAACGTTGGTAACGATGGAGAGAAATTAGTTCCATGTCTTAACTATGAATTATAATTGCTAGGTGAACATTTGTGAAAATTGAACCTACGTGTTTTGCTTTCTGTATTTAAATGCATGTAAGTGTAAGAATAAGCAAATTTTTCGAAATTCTCACTTTTGTAATTATTTTATATTTTATATTTAACCAACGCATGAATAAAACGATCATAACAATGACAATGTTAATTTTACGTATGATGGAAGAGTACACATTGTGCATATAAGTAGATCTTTAGCAGGGATTTCAAAATTGCTCAGTTTACCGAGAACAGCCTATAATTGCAAGTGTCTTAAACTATAGTAGTGGAGTGAAGTGGAGTGGAGAGATTTGGCGGCTCTTAACATCTACGTCTTGAGAGCCGGTAAGGGTGAAGCAAGGTGAGTATGGAGCAGCGATGGAATACTAGGGTATTGGAAATGGGAGATCCCCGAGAAAACTCTCCGACAAGTGGCATAGTCCTGCACGTTAAGCCAATGTAATTATAAGCGTAACGCGAATCTTATTTTGTGTTCAGCTCATATCGTTGTCATTATTACGATACTTTTCATTTCAAAATTTGGGGGTTAGTTATGTTTACTCTCCACATTGTTCTGCGCTGTCCGTAGAAGTTTACGTGCTCTTTGTCTATCGCTGACAGTCACCAGTGACTACTGCGATAATGGAGAAGCGATGGAAATATGAAAATAAATACAGAAAATTATATGAAAATCTTCCTGATTTCAAAGCTGGGCATACAATTTTATTTTATCTGTCTGAAGAGCTTCTGGCACATTAAATGAGCACCGTGTTATTTATTCAACCTACATTTTTAAGGGAAGAAAGGCTTATGCGATCACTTTCCTGTCTGCGTATGTATGTTGTCTGTATGAGTGTGTGTTCCGTTTTCAATTTTGGACGCATGAACCGAATTTCACCAAACTCGGTACTCATATTGTACTAAGTAAGTAAACCTGACTTTTATATTTTTAAACATGCCAGGCGCTTACTTTCAAAATGGTGGCCATTAAAAAACTTGGTGTGATATACAATATCTCGAAAATCATTTAACCGATTCAAACCAAATGTTGTATCTTGACAGTGGAATGTGTGAGCATTGAATTTAGAAACTGATGTCGTTGGCCAGCCATTTTGGAAGAAAGTACAACATGAAAAATAAACTTTACATCATATCTCAACAACTCAGCTAAATCTCGCCAAATTTGGCACGTAAGTAAAACTAAGGTAGGCCATGTAAACGTATGTTGTCCAAATTGATGGTGCACATTTTTTTTAAATAGCGGCCATACAAATATTTGAGATGTATTTGATATAACTGTCATACCGTTCGACCAATTTCAACAAAATTTTGCATACTGACACCATCCATAACAAGCATCAAATGTGCGAAGAAATAACCACTTTTGTCAGTATTTTTGTAAGCTAGTGCTAAATGAATTAACAAAGATATTATGTCATATCTCAGGAAACAGTTGAACGATTCCTACCAAATTTGGCAAATAAGTAGTATTGCGGTATGTAATGTATACAAGTGCGTTTTAAGTATGTCAGACTCTGATTTTCAAAATGGTGGCTATAAAAACATTTTAGCTTAGCGTGCTATATCTACAAAATTATGTAACCGTTTTTAACATATCTTTGCTTATTGTATCTATGACAATAATCGAATGTGTAGATACATAAATTGTTTTTTACTCCATTTGTGAAGATCGTAACATTAAAAAATTGAGATTTTATGCCATATCTTGGGGACCAATCAACCGATTCCTACAAATATTTCACCTAAGTATTGTTACAGGAGGGTATGTAATTACAATGTTTTAAGTGCGGCAGGCGTTTTTTAATAGGGTATATATAAATAAATTATATAAACATATTATGCCTATGAAACTATTCAAAAAAATTCTACCAAATCTTGTACGCTAACAATATTCATCAGAAGCATAAACTATGCATACAAAGAACCAGTTTTGATGGCTTTTTTGCAAAATAAAGCCAGGTGAGTAAATTGAACATTTTGCCATATTTCTGTAACAATTAAACTAATTTCCACCAAATGTTTCACACCAATAGTCCAATAGAAACCCAAAAGAGGCTGGGGGCTCGGAGCGTTAGAGCTGTTAATACTCTGTCATTCCGGTCCCCGATGACCATCTTGTCCGCCATATTGGATCCTTGATAACCTTGGTAACCTTGATCTTTGACCTTTAACCTCAAAAATACAAAAAAATTTAAAAAATTCAAATAATTCTAAAAAAAATATTTAAAAAATGAATTTAAAAAAAACTTTAAAAATTATTTAAAAATTTATTTAAAAAAACTTAAATTTGGGAGGTCCTCCACATCTTCCTCAACATATACTCATTCCACCATCTTGGTAGGTGCAGACCACCATCTTGGTCGATGCAGTCCGCCATCTTGGTAGGTGTCACAGCCACTGTCAGCCATCTTGGTTTTTCATTTCTCATATGTTTATACATTACTGGCGTTTGTCTCTCACCTTCGTTCGAACGCCATCTTGGTTTTTTCGTTTGTTATTTGGTTAACATTGCTGGTACCGTCCGCAGCACCGTGCTCAGCAGACGACTGACCTCCTCCACTCCCCCCTTCCATTATATTTAATTGACCAATTGCCCCACCCCTGATTTTCATTGGCTAATTGCCCAACCCCTTTCAATATATTTAATTGCTCCGCAAATGTTTCTCATTGGCTAATTACTCGGGTGTTTTCGGAAACCTTCGTTCGACCAATTTGTAGGTTCCCCTCCACCCCTTTGAAATATATTTAATTGCTCCGCCAATGTTTCACATTAGCTAATTAATCGGGTGTATTTTGAAACCTTTGTTCCAACCAATCGGCGGCTACTTTTATCGCAAGGTCTGGCCATTTTTCCCCATTAAAAACTCTTTGTAAGACGCATCCCGGGCCCCCTCAGGAAAGCAGTCATTTTTCTCTCTGTCGTTTTTTTCACTATTTCAAGAGGAAAGCCCAGTGACCATTTCGAAACTTGCATGGTTTCAAATACCTGTTAAATTTACGACAGCCATGTTGTCAAGTGAAGAACAAAATAACAGCAACAGCAACGCATAAGAAAATTGAGACAATATTCTTCAGCTTATCCGCACCATATTGGCGCGAGGAGCAACTTCGTCAATGCCATATACTAGCACGAACCCGCAACCATCAGGCAACCCGTACCAGCCCCCAATAGGCCAGAACATCTTACAGATTATTCTCTCCCAGCTTCGCAGAGCGCCCCATCAGCTCCGACTTCGAATACAGTGATATCGAAGAAGAAATGGAAGTGTCCCTCGCCGAATTTTCTCCATTCAGGTCAGAAGACGTGAGTAAATACAGTGTACTGAATTGTGGGAACCAACGCGTTAGTTTTCGAGATGCTCGGGGCGTTCTGCAAATTGAATTTTGTGACGGTACAATTGACTGGTGTTGAGGTTATGTTACAGCAAAATGAGAACCACTGAACCGATTACGTTCAAACAAACTTTATTTTCATGTATGAATTACACACAAGCTCTACATGACTAAGAGCATATAATTTTTCAGTTGTACTAATTAACTTCCTATAAATCCATATTTCCTTTAATGCTCGAACTTAATTTTCTTACGGGAAAACACAACAGGTGTTGAATAAATGCTAATTACAGCAGCCTGATTAACAACACCTNTATAAATCCATATTTCCTTTAATGCACGAACTTAATTTTCTTACGGGAAAACACAACAGGTGTTGAATAAATGCTAATTACAGCAGCCTGATTAACAACACCTTCATGTACTGGCACTGTCTTCCAACAAATTATATCACGTTGATCCATTTCAGCCAAACTCGTAATCGTCGGGTTACCAGCATTATGACGCTTACGAAAAAAAAAGAACACCAAAAGTACGATGATTTCGAAGACTGTTATGTGCGGGACACATTAACGTGCGAATATAAATTATGTTAGGTTTACAATTTATGCCCTAAATTTACGCTTCCCTGTTCGTTGGAGGTGTTGATAAAACAAAATCGTGANCTTACGAAAAAAAAAGAACACCAAAAGTACGATGATTTCGAAGACTGTATGTGCGGGACACATTAACGTGCGAATATAAAATATGTTAGGTTTACAATTTATGCCCTAAATTTACGCTTCCCTGTTCGTTGGAGGTGTTGATAAAACAAAATCGTGATGTCCACGTATGCAAGGCAAGAATGTACAAAAGTGTAGCGTACGAACTTTTCCAAAAAAGTAAAAAAAAATTATGTATGTAAATGGCAGGAGAAATGTGATGGACATAACCATGTTGTAACCGGATTGGCCTCCACCTGCACGCCTTTTGCATGCGAAGTGCACCCAGGCTCGGGGCCGAGATCTTCCACCAAGTCTTCTCGCATCCAATTTTAATCGCGAAAAAAAAATGCAAGTACATATCCTCTACTGCACGGCGTAACCTACACGGACCAGCCAGCTGTTACCGTAACTGTGGAGCGGTGTGACGGAAATGTTCATTTCCTCCTTGAAAGAAGTGTGTTGGACGATAAGACTCTTGAATTATCAGTGCACGATTGTGNTCATTTCCTCCTTGAAAGAAGTGTGTTGGACGATAAGACTCTTGAATTATCAGTGCACGATTGTGACGGTGACGAGTGTGCAGTTAATTTGTTCAATCCAAAAAGAAAATTTCCCACAAACATCGGAAATATGAAAAAAAAAAATTATTTTATTTAATTATAATATTAAAAATGATAAACTTTTTAAAGTTTGCTCTGACAAATGTGGTAGCGCTTGCCACAGATTGGAGGTTACGACGCCATCAGATCCATGGCCAGAGGTGCTCGTGTGTGCGTGTGCATATGAGCTTTGCTCTATCTTTAGAAAAACCCAGTTGGAAACCTCCCATTCCCCTCGTAATTTTTTTAGTTGACGAAACACGCACTTTCTACAGCGTGAAAAAATATTTGTGTGCGTGATTAAAAGTTCTAATGGAAAAAAGTATGGTTTTATGCTATGTAAGAAAAAATCATTATTTTGTAAAAAANGTGCGTGATTAAAAGTTCTAATGGAAAAAAGTATGGTTTTATGCTATGTAAGAAAAAATCATTATTTTGTAAAAAATAAATGTCGATGTGTTTAATTATTTCATAATTTTTGGTTGTCTACGAATCTTTTGCATTTTTTTCAGTAAATATGTTTATCATGTAAAATATTTTCTCCCACGTGTTTTGCAAATATAATATATATATATTTATATATTGCTAAATATCTTCTTCCATTTGATGTGCAAATACGATGTATTTATATATTGAATAACATTTTCTTAAAAGTTTTTCTTTGGAACTATGACGTAAAATAAATAATTTTGTTGCAAGTATTTATGTAATATTTTTATTCGTATTGAAATCATTTTAAATGACTTGAGTGTTTTGATTGTTGCTACATGAAAGCGATACAGAGGAGAGAGAGAGAGACAGGCAGAGGCTGGCGGCGTCCTTGTGCGACGTGTCAGAATGAAGGTCGTCACGCTATCACTTCTCCTCCGTCAGCATACTCCCCTTACGTCTTCTCACTCATAGTTAATGTAGGTCAGTAGCGGTACCATTGGCCGTTTACATTTTTTTTAAATTGAATACCCTTCTTTAAATGGTTATTTGCTAAATATTTAACAAGTTATTTTTTACAATATTAAAAAAAAATAGTTAATCATGTGCTGCAAACTTTGGAGTATATTTTTTAATATTGTAGGTAAATAAGTCAAACATAATTATTATGTAATAGGAGGCCATGTTTTGAAATATTACACGTACTTGTCCCTTCTCCAAGGGAAAAGCAACTGCAATCAATATTTATACCAAATAATTGGAAAGAATACTTACGATTTTTACGCGGAGAAAAAATAAATTACTGAACACACACGCACAGTTAGAAGTTAAATAACATTTCAATATATTTATCTGAATACCTAACATAAATATTACACAAAAAAATTATGCTAAAATGCTTNAGTTAAATAACATTTCAATATATTTATCTGAATACCTAACATAAATATTACACAAAAAAATTATGCTAAAATGCTTGGTTCGCAAGTATAGGAGTAAAAAAATGTGTGTCTCTAAAATCACATATTTACATCCATATAAATGTTTAATGTATCTGCAGACTCTAGGATGGCAGAAAACTTAGCACAAATCCTTCCATGTAACATTTCATGTCCTTAAAAACACTCACGCAGTTTATCAGTTCGATGTGTAAAACAGCAACATCGTTACGTAACGCGCGTAAAATGCTTTCAAAGTTATTTAAGTACTGGCGAATCTCATCCCCGTCAGACCGATTGGGTGGTCGTAGCGCAGGACGGCCTCACGGCTAAGAGAGCTACGTAAAAATATTAAAGTACGAACGCCGAGAGGATCCTTTTATTTGCAATATTTATTGTATCAATAGAAGCAGAAATTTGAAGACCTCGCAATGACATCATATAATTTTGTCGACGCCACCGAAGTAGATGAGAGTCAGCGGTATTTATTTCTACGGTGGAAGAACCCAGCTCTACCACAACCAAAAGAACATGGGCTTCGAGTGAGTGAATGAAGAGATCTGGCAACTCTTAACAGTGTGATCTTAAGAGCCAAATGGGCTTCGAGTGGACGATTCGAAAGCTGCTACCCTTCCAGGAGGAACGAAGACTCTGGGGCAACAGNAGAGCCAAATGGGCTTCGAGTGGACGATTCGAAAGCTGCTACCCTTCCAGGAGGAACGAAGACTCTGGGGCAACAGGCTCCAGGGTCTTCGAGAGCTGCTACCCTTCCTGGAGAAGCGAAGACCCTGGGCCAACAGGCTCCAGGGTCTTCGAGAGCTGCTACCCTTCCTGGAGGAGTGAAGACCCTAGGCCAACAGGCTCCAGGGTCTTCGAAAGCTGCTACACTTCCTGGAGGAGCGAAGACCCTGGGACCATAGGATGATGACCGCACATTGTAGGAAAAGCCCGCATAGCTAAACTTGTTTTATAAAATAACATTTTAATTCTATACAATNATGATGACCGCACATTGTAGGAAAAGCCCGCATAGCTAAACTTGTTTTATAAAATAACATTTTAATTCTATACAATCAATACCTAGTTAAACATATTGAAGTCTACCGTTCTTCTGAATTTCAATCCGAGGCTTTAACATTTTATTGGCAAACAACAATTTTTACTAGCATCTTTTTTTCAAAAATATTTATATCTTTTTTGTGGTTGCTTTTTTTTTGGAAATCTTTTGGAGTGATCTCAACGAATTTTAAGTTGGTGGAATTAGANTATCTTTTTTGTGGTTGCTTTTTTTTTGGAAATCTTTTGGAGTGATCTCAACGAATTTTAAGTTGGTGGAATTAGACTGGAAAAAAAATAGAATAGTAAATTTTAATACTGGGTGAAAAAAATTATTCCGAAATATTATGAACTGCTTATAATTATCTCTCTATATGTATATATATATAATTTGATAACAAATTATGGTCTTGACGAGTGTCAAATTTCAAAAACAAGACCACTGGAATCCAAGGTGATGCCGTAACTAGAGCCTGATACTTGTGTCCGAAGCCGCGCTCCTATTCTGTTAATACCATTAATTNATCCAAGGTGATGCCGTAACTAGAGCCTGATACTTGTGTCCGAAGCCGCGCTCCTATTCTGTTAATACCATTAATTTATTTATTTTCTACGTAATTGTAAAAAAAAATGTTGTAGTAAGATTATTTAACTGCATTCACGAGTTCAACTATTAACTTTACATTTTATATAATGCAGGCAGGATTTAAATAGAAAGTTCCACAGCCCTTCTAATGAAAATTTATGGTCGCATAAGTTTTACTATATCAATAATGTTGCTTGATGACAGCAAAGAATTGATTAATAAAAAGAAACTGAGATAATATCTCACTGTCTGGGGTTTGTTCATCAGCAGCAGAACGTAATCGCTGCTAAGATTAGATAGATTTTTATTTTTTATTTTTTTATTTTTTTTTATTTAGAACTGTTTGTTTAGAAAAGAGAGCACTCGAGAATGGCTGGCAAAGAACTTATCGCAGAGCAGGGTTCATTCCTCTCCCCGAGTCTATATTCTTAGGCTGAATATTAATAAACATTAGCAGGGGAAGGTACCGATGATAACGTCGAGCAGGTGACATTGGAACAGGGTCGACAGACTACAACTCGCTCAAAGGCCACGACCGCGCCTTATAAAAGGTCGGACTGAACCTGGGACCCGCGTTCAGTCGAAAACGCGCCATCTTGCTAACTTGATTCACCCTCTGCAGACATGCTCGCCATCTTTGTGGTAGCTCTTGTGGCTCATGCCACTGTCGCCACCGACTTTGAAAAGTGTAAGTACGTGCTCTAGATAAAACTGGTTCACGCGTTAGGCGGTGTCTACCTGGGTCTTGAACTGCGTAGTAACATGTTAGAAATATAGTTTTTTTTTTAAAGAAAAATATTTAACTTGCCGCCAATATGTTTGTTTAAGGAGAGATTAATTACTTCCAGACGAGAAAAAGCTGTAACTTTCAAGACACCGATTATACAATAAATATTATTTTCAAGTCTTTTAACATTGTTGAAACCAGTTTTATTCACACTGCTGTAACTTAAAANTTAAAGAAAAATATTTAACTTGCCGCCAATATGTTTGTTTAAGGAGAGATTAATTACTTCCAGACGAGAAAAAGCTGTAACTTTCAAGACACCAATTATACAATAAATATTATTTTCAAGTCTTTTAACATTGTTGAAACCAGTTTTATTCACACTGCTGTAACTTAAAACATACTACCCAGACACGAGCAATATTACAATAGGAGTATGTACTGAACTTTGCTGTAGATTTTCCTTCAAAGTAATTATAAGGTCACCGAGTAAAGTCTCATAAGTACACGCAATACGAAGACAACGCTGCAGGCTATCGCCCCTACCTTGCGCGTAGGGGCGATAGCACACTTGATGCTCGTGCATGTGGCGCCCTTATAGCTCCCTCGCTTCTCAGCTTCAAACAGTTAGCTTCTTCTTTGTTCACATCGAGCATTCTTCAGTTAATATGTCATGAACTTAATGCTATGTTTTCAGTGCGTCTATATAATGATACTGCGAATTCGTCAGATTGTTAATTGCCACCGATTTATGTAGATTTCAAATACACTAGTCATGTAATTAACATGATTTCGGACCTCACTTTGATATTAATTCAANATTTATGTAGATTTCAAATACACTAGTCATGTAATTAACATGATTTCGGACCTCACTTTGATATTAATTCAACGTCAACTCTTTCAGGCGTATGTAAGTATACAGAATTTTCGGAAACTCAGTGAGTGCCCAAATTCCAGACATAGTTTCTTTGCGCCAATAGTAACACAAGAGCCCTATACACTTAAATCCGGAAACGTATTTTNCCAAATTCCAGACATAGTTTCTTTGCGCCAATAGTAACACAAGAGCCCTATACACTTAAATCCGGAAACGTATTTTTGTATCAAATAATAACATTGTGTTCAAAGTTGCGGCGTATAACACCTGCAGAACAAGGCGGTGCGATCATGC
>NQII01009609.1:37682-48245 GCA_002778355.1 Clitarchus hookeri | reverse complement strand
GAGTATGGCCTTTCTGCGGTCTGTCCCCACTCGCACATTATTTGGTACGTTGAGGTGTTGGCGGCAGTTCCACCAGGCAGGTCACACGTCTCACTTAGTCTCCGATGTCCCTTTTGGACTTTTCTCGGTTTACGTTTGTTATGTTCCATTTGGTAGGTTTGGGTGGATCGCCTTGCCCGGTATTATATAATATTGTGTGTTTTAAGAGTTACATTATGTTGGGTTCATATTGTGTTGTATGGTGGGCCTTGCATTTGCCAGATGGTGGAAGTCAACAAGAGGGACGTGCATTTTCTCCCCACTCTGGTCCGGGGGGCNGTGGGCCTTGCATTTGCCAGATGGTGGAAGTCAACAAGAGGGACGTGCATTTTCTCCCCACTCTGGTCCGGGGGGCGTAGGTGGATGCCACTACCTAGGGCCTGGGTGGGCGAGCTTTAGCTAGCAGCACTAAGGGGTGGGGGGAGGATCGTGACAACTCNATGCCACTACCTAGGGCCTGGGTGGGCGAGCTTTAGCTAGCAGCACTAAGGGGTGGGGGGAGGATCGTGACAACTCATATGCGAGGGAGTTCCCCTCTGAAATAGGCCTGTTTTGTCATTGTTGGTAGGTGGTCCATTCTGGAGTTTGTATTTCCTCTTCTGTCGCATCATGAAGAGAACTTGGGCTTACTATCTTCCCTACCTCAACTTCCTTGACCACCTCTGCCACCGGCTGGCGTCTGCTCGGCCATGGACCTATGTATCACTTTGAGTATNTACCTCAACTTCCTTGACCACCTCTGCCACCGGCTGGCGTCTGCTCGGCCATGGACCTATGTATCACTTTGAGTATTTACTATCCTTCTTTCTTATCCAAATCTGGCAAAATGCAAGGTTTAATTTTCTACACCTTACATATATATATATATATTACTACCAATTGGGGAGAATTCTTAAAATAGCCAAATGCCTCATCATCTAATTAGTGACGCGCATGAATGGATTAACGACCTCTGCAGTGTCTCATCTGTAACTACCATAATTATAACAACAATTTGCGTGTGTCCAGAATGCTAAACACTTCTCATTCATTTGGCAGGTTCTACAAGAAGGATCCAGGGAAGACCTGAGGAAAGAAAGGACTGGAAGGTGTCCGAGATGTTGACGATTTTACATGTGGTCTTATTCGTCGCATCATATACTACATGTATGAAGCAGGTATGTGAAACCAATGATTGTATAATGTTTTCTCTGACCTGACGACTTACAGTACGCCTACATCATGTAATTTTTCAATGATCTGTTCGTTTACACCAACATTAAGAATAACTAACCATTCAAAATAACTTTTATAAGTACATAGTTGTTTCCTCCTAGCATGTTCTGTTTTGTCTGGGACCGTACGTACACCACAGTGTGATAAGAAAACAGATTTAATAAATATACTTTTCAAACATCACATATCATTTGCTACATATAAACATTGTCTCACGCATGGTTTCTTGTCAGGAAAAATATTCTTGATAGGGATTTGATTTAGTTGGGTAAAGAGATAGCTTGCTAAACGTACTTTTACAGGCCTTTTTAGGTAAACGTGCTCTCAAATGTGGATGTATAATAAACATCAAATCATTGGTTATTCTTTTGCATCAACTTAGGTTTAAAATCCATGTTTTTGTATTACACATATAACCTGAGTGGTACAGCGATAGATTTATTGGCATAGGCTATTACAATTACTGTATTCTGTGCATTTGCCAAACGCAGTTAATTTTTTTTTGTTCCAGTTGTAGCATGCGCAGAGTAAACTCTTTTGCTGCACCACTTCAGTAATTTGTAACACATAGTATTAAAAATAACTATACATTTCAAAGTAAGCAGGTTACCTCTAAATAATTCAATGAAGAACATTATTAAAACAATTTGCATTTCAAATTTTTCAGGAATAAATATATGAACTCTCCCAAACATTTGCACTCACTTAGTTAGATTAGTGCTGTAACTGGAAATAAACATTGCTGTACAATTTTTGTAGATGAAATAATTAGGTTTTTTTTTTTTTTTTAATTTGAATTTGCCCTATTTAAGGGCGCTTGGAACCATTTTGGTTGAGTTTTCTTGCTGCCCAATATTCCTTCATGAGTTGTGACTGTCTTTGTTTTCTTTCCTCCGTGAAGGTGTAGTTGTTTTTCCTTCTGATTTTGGGTTCAAATTTTGCAGTGTCGACCAATCTTCTGAAGGTTTCACGGTCTCTCGTGTTTTCTTCTGTAATTGAAAGTGATTTTAGGTCGTTTCTGACTTCTTGTAGCCAATTGGTGGGTGTTTTTAGACTGTTGTTGTGATCGAAAATCTTTTTGGTTAGTCTGTAATTGTCCATTCGTTGTAGGTGGCCATAGAATTTTAGCTGTTTTTTTCTAATGTTTAATTAGGGTTTTACTATATAAAAAAAATTGTTATGCATTATAATGACATGTATTCTGGTGATAAATTAAGTTACTTCTGTTTGAACATGACTAACCAGGTAATCTTGTTTCTAGCAATCACATGACACATGTATATCTCAGATAAGAAGGCCACTGTTTGACACCTCTGCGAAAGTAGCACCACTGTTTACATCTGACTGCATATCCTTCCACCATCAGCAGATCGGCCACATGGCAACAATGTTATCCAGGAGGTGCTGCTTTGTGAAGCAATTGGGTGGCGCGGCAGGCGGCGAGAGAGGCTTCGAAACTGAGTTTGGAGGGCGTTTATAGAGCCGTTCGTAAAAGTAATGTAACTGGAAGGGCAGGAACGTGAAGAGGGGGGCCGCGGGAAGACATAAGTGCAACACACATTACAGGTATGACGTACTGGAAGGGCAGGAACGTGTAGAGGGGGGCCGCGGGAAGACATAAGTGCAACACACATTACAGGTATGACGTACTGGAATGGCAGGAACGTGTAGAGGGGGGCCGCGGGAAGACATAAGTGCAACACACATTACAGGTATGACGTACTGGAAGGGCAGGAACGTGTAGAGGGGGGCCGCGGGAAGACATAAGTGCAACACACATTACAGGTATGACGTACTGGAATGGCAGGAACGTGTAGAGGGGGGCCGCGGGAAGACATAAGTGCAACACACATTACAGGTATGACGTACTGGTGCGGCGAGAGTGCGGTGTCGCACTTCTTCGGAAACAAGGAAATGGGTTTTCGGAGAACAATATAACGTATACTTCGCAAAAGAACTAATAGATGGTGCGCACAACAGGTTTTTCGACAATAGATAGCGTCTTTGTAAAGTAGACTATTGTTCTATTACTGGCTGGGAACGAAACGTATTTCAGATATATTTCGTCAAATTATTTGAGAAAATAATTCAACAATATTATGCAATATTTCTGTATGCTTTTGGAATTAATATCAAACACGTAAGGAAAGCGGGGTTGGAGAGGGCGGGATACGACGTGAATAAGGTTTCGAGGTTGCGTTTCATTTCTATACTAGTTTTATTGTGCGTTTCATTTTGAACACCTATAAATTACTATTATAATACAAAGTTTAATCTCTAAAACTAAAAACTGCTGTTTTATGACCACATAAAAAAAAAATGTATTAATCAATCTACGAACTTTTTCTCATCCGCGTATTTTCTGCTTGTCTGATGTGTGTCGCCACTGCTCTCAGAATAGCCAACGTAATATTAATTTCTGTTCGTTCATGCATCAGCTGATACAGGATTTTGTAAATGGCACTTTATTTTCATACACGTCAGTTGCCACTCACTGTCACAATGTGGCCTTCTAATATGAGATAGACTATACTTTACAGTTTTCAGTGCACACACAGTTCAGTCAATTGCAGGAGTGTGTATGTTAGCATAGTGTGAAAACAATTTCCAGGAGATTATGTGACACTGGATACAATCCTGGAAGCCTTGAAGAACAGTGGCGATGTCGGGTTCCAGGGGAGTAGAACTTCTTTGCATCGACTGCTTCTCAGGCTGGGATTCTCGTGGAAGAAGACTGATACTGGGAAGTTGCATTTGGAAGATCCGAAAATCTCAGGAATGCTAAGGGATTTCCTGAGGCAATATCAGAAGCTGAAGGAAGAAGGATGGATGTTCGTGTATTTGGACGAGACATGGTTTTTCTCAAAAGGTATGTACTTTTGGTACCAATACATACTTGCGACATAGCCATATTTGTCCTACATTTTTGGGTGGCATTTGTGGAATATTGTGAAGCTGTGCATTGATTATGGCAGAAGTACTGTAAGAACTGCGGTAATACTTTGCTTAAAAAAAGTACAAAATGACTATGGCCGAGTCAACATAGCACTTTGTCAAATTCCGCTAATACACAGCCTTATAAACAGATACTGCCAATGCTCGCAACTGATACTAATATTAACTTTAGAAATTAATATTAATGAGAACATCTAAATGCAGTCCTGAAACTTAAGTCTTTAACAAACTGTTATTTATTTGAGCACAAAGCTTGGAAAAAAAAAAAAGTTCTGTCTGCTAGTCTACGAACTGTGAATGCTGAAGTTAAATTTGTTCACCCTTGTTAATCAAAAACACAATTGTAACATTAAATTTAATGTACGTGTGTGCTTGAGTAATTTTTATATTAACTAGCTTTGTGTTTATGACTTTACGTCCATGTACAACACGAAGTAGCGACTATTTTACTTTGGTGAAGGACATCTTGATACACACTACATTAGTGGTGCAGCCCTCACGTGCTAGGAATACAGGTTGGTAGGCGAGCTTACTCTGGAGCAGGCCATGTGAGAAGCAGTCCTCTCTTGAGTCTATATATACCACTGTTATCAATGGTCTGTGGACCTCAGCTGTGGTCATAACAAAACAGGACTTGCGGGAAATTACAGTTTCATACATTTTTAAAGACACCCTAATGTAATGACTGTATACTTGGTATGGAAAGTTATCCCACCTCCAGCCCCGCAATCACATTTAGTGAAGGCTATGGGTGACACAAGGTGTATTTCCAATTGTTGGGCTTACCACAATCCCTTACACTTTAAATGAGCTAAACTTTGAAACAACATTCAAATTAACGCATTGTACATTGGTATCCCTAATCTCAGTATAAACAATGTGACAAGATTATGACAAATTAGTTGCATGGTGGTTTCAGTTTTATTTAGTAATGTACAACATGTAATGTTATTTTCTGTTTCTATACACAGCTTTTCCATCCAAGACATGGCAGGATGGTATCACATACACCTGCAAGGGTCGGAACCTTGACCAGGGGAATAGGTTCATTGTCCGTGCTGCAGGCTCGGAGCAAGGGTTTGTAAAGGATGCTAGTATTGTCTTCGCTCAAGGTAGTAACTTGGGTGACTACCATGGAACAATGAATGGGGAGAAATTTGAAAAGTGGCTGCAGGAGTAGCCGATTCCTTGTCTTCAACGTCTGTAATTGTTCTCGACAATGCCTCCTACCACAGTGTGCAGGTGAATTTTCCCAGTTGTACATCTCTTTCTACATGTACATCATATAATTTTCAGTTATGTACAATTTTTTTTTTTCATTTACGTACTGCATGTATGTTGGAAACAAAATTCTGTGAGGGACTATAAGAATTTTTTTGGTTAAAAAGTTTGTTGCCATGCTAACCGGTATTATTTTCATTAAGAAATGCCACCTTTTTCAGTATGAGAAGTTGCCAACATCGAAATGGACTAACTTGCAGCTCACATCATGGATCAAAGAGATGGACATTCAACACTGCCCAACAGCATCGCGTCCAGACTTGTAGGAGTTGGCCAAACAGCACAAACCACCCACACAGTACGTGTAACTTCGCAGTATCTGTACCACAGATTTTTCTCTTTATGCTCAATGGAGTTCAATTACTCCACCGCCTAGTAATTTTAATCTGTTTCGATGTCCAGTTTAATATTGGTCACATAACTTCAGCTGTCTACTTGGCAACATGTTGTGTCAGAGTAACAATTTCATTGCATAGACTTTTAATTGTTATTTGTAGAAGTAAACATGTAGTCCACAAACAGGAAAGACAAGTACAGACTTGAGTTTTCAAGTTGGCGGTTGGATTGGTGGAGGGAAATTAACTGCATATCTCTTACTTTTTCTAGACACAGAGTTGATATTCTGATTGGAGAAGCTGGGCATCAGGCTGCCTCCATACCACTGCCACTACAACGCCATTGAGTCAGTGTGGAGTGACTGCAAGAGGTACTTCTACAGTAGGACAGGAAAGGAGAAGAAATTTGATGATGAGATTGTGAAATCTGTAAAAACAGGAAGCCCTCTCTCAAGTCACTGCAGAAAAGTTAGCTACACTTACATAATTATTGTTATTGTAATTTTTAAACGTTGTATTATGCAGGTTTGTTAGTATTTGCCGGAAAAAACAGATGCTTCATTTTTACTGACCTAGTCTTATTTTGTTATATAAAAGACATTCTGATATTTTTGAAAACTGCACATTTTCATTTGACATGGAAATAATGCATGATGTGAAATCTCATAAAGAAACAATCACAGGATGTGTGCAGAACTGTGTTAACTTCATCTACTAAGAGTTAAGTAGAAGGCACAGAAAACAGGATTGTGTATCAATGGAGACTTTTACTTCAGCTCTTATTGTCTGTACTGTTTGGGATGTGCAATATTTCTGAAACTGTACAAATGAGTTAAATTGTACATCTCATAATACTGTATAAATAGTTTTATAGAACACAAGCAACTATTACTCAAAACGCCTATTCTCACTAAAAAATTTGATTTGATCTATTTTGACAAGGCGATTTTACTGGTTTTCGTATTTCTCAAATCAATTACAGCGGATTATTAAATATACGTTTGTCCCTGGACCAACAGAGAAAAATGAAGCATGCGGGAAAACAGAGAATGTGGACTTTTATATTAGCCCTCAGAAATAACACGAACGTCAAAATTTTTATTTGTTTAAATAAGCAGTCAAAAATGTCATTAAAAAAAAAGGTTTAGGTCAATTTATGGTTAAATATTCACTCAAATTAAAAACTTAGTTCTTGAAATTGAGCAAAAATTAATTATTATTGATTTTAACATTTTCACCTATGTTCAATCCCATGGTTTTGCATTGCCACAACTTATTTAATTGCGAGGATTTGTGCCAACATTACATGTCAAGCCGTTCGAAAACCCTTACGATACTAACCAAGCCCACAATGGATAGGTTTGTCATCACAAATTGTTTGATACAGTGTCAAATAAACTAGTTTCTAGTGAATTTGATTGTGTGATTCGTTCTGATTGTTGCCAACCTACGAGTGCAGTTATCGCTAAAAAGAATAAGAATAAAATTTGCTTTCTCATCGCCGTCCACCTATAGTGCAGTAAGCATGTAAGAATAAGCGTAGTCA
This sequence comes from Clitarchus hookeri, assembly GCA_002778355.1. Classification (NCBI taxonomy): domain Eukaryota; kingdom Metazoa; phylum Arthropoda; class Insecta; order Phasmatodea; family Phasmatidae; genus Clitarchus; species Clitarchus hookeri. The sequence goes on along the minus strand of NQII01009609.1, from coordinate 40,874 downwards.
ATAAAACAAAAAATAATGCTGCGTGATGTAAAAATACTTTGGAGAGGGAAGGTTCCCTTCTTTGTTTTACCCACATGCTACATCATTCGTCTTTGTGAAAAAATCAAAAATACAAATCGTAATGTTACAGCCGACAATTGGCAGAGGAGCTGACTAAACGTAAATACAATTACGTTGGCACCCTGCGAAAGAACAAGAGAGAAATCCTTCCCCGGATCGATCACTGTGAAAGGATTACCACTTATGACGTCAAGATTTGTTTATCAGCCTGACAAAATGCTTACATCCTTTTATGGAAAGATGAACAAGAACGTAATACTTTAGTCCACGATGCACAATTCAGAAACCGTAAATCCTGTGACAAGGGAACCTGATGTCATTGACTTCTATAATTTGACAAAAGGAGGAGGTGATTACATGGACAAAATGTGACATTCGTACTCAACCAAGAGATACTCTCATCGTTGGCCGAGATATTTTTACTGTACACTTGACATAAGTGGAATAAACAGCTATGTTTCGTACTCCTTAGCTGGAAAAAGTGTACTCAAGCAGATTTTTTGAAAAATGTTGCCTACAGCTTGGTTGAACCTCAATTGAAATGTAGGGCTTCTAATGAGAGGATTAGCAAAAAATTACGTTTTGAAATAGGGCTGATTCTTGAAACTGAAGAGACTACCAATAGTGCATCCATTGATGAGCCACCCAAAAAGAAAAAGAGATGCCAGATGTGCGATAGAAAGAGGGATAAGAAAACCATCAACAGCTGCGTCAAGTGTTACCGACCAGTTTGCAAGGAACATGAAAAACTCATTTAAACATGTTTGATCTTTGATGAAAGTGATATAGAATCCGAAGAAGACTGAATTTGTGATTTAAGTTTCCAATAAGTGTTGTAACTAAACGAGAAATAAGGCTGTTTCCATTAACCATTCAAGTTTGATTTACCATTCAAGTTTGATGTTCGTTATGTCAAGTTCAAGTTTATATTTTCGAAGTAAGATTCTCATTTCATTACAGTCTGAAAAGGATTGAAGTTTTCATGAAAGTTTCTCTTATTTAATTTTTGTGGCAATTTGTTCAAGTTTATGTTTTTGAAGTTCCATTTTATATAGTGACATTTCTCAGATTCTTATAAATAAGAAAATTTTGTGATAAGAAGAAGACAGTATTGGTGTTTCATTTGTATGTTTCATAATTTTACCATCTTGCAATTTTGGGTATATTGATGAGATTAACAAAATGTTACAAGTGCCAACATGATGTATTAGATGTGAAAAAAGAATAATAATTTGTTTTTTCACAGTTTTAACAGTTATTTTCCCGTGATTCCAGTAGAGAAAATCAATAAAAACATTATGGGGTCTATGCGGACTTCACGTGGGGGTCGGAGGGTTAAGATTAACACCTCCTATTTTATTTTATTATTTAAACAAACTATTGTTATCATTAATAACAATTAACAAACGCTGCCTATGTACGTTTCCAGCCAGTCCTAGGACTCTGGTATCTGACAACCCATCAGAATTGAGAATAATTGTAATTACAAATAATCAAACACCACCCTATATGAATATATATATTTATAAGTACCATCTCATGATCACAATCATTACCACCATCTTAATAAAGGCAACGGCTTTACCCAGACCTTACGCGTATAAATTCACTGAACTATCCAGGCTTATAATCAGCTTTCAACAATAAAAGACTGACCGGGTTTTAATAAATTGTCGTCCAGTCTAACTTAACCTGCATTTTTCAAAATACTGAAAGGGACAATACTAGGTTGCAGCCTCACTGCTACCTCCTCCCAAGACCTCTGTGCAGGCAGTCGGAGGGAGGTTAAATGTTAATGGGAACCAGGGCTTGCTGGGTAAACCCGGGTTGCCCTACAATCAAAGCGAGCTAGGCTCAGGAGGACAATTTAATGGGTGTGACAAGGGGAGGGGGTTAGCCTCTTTTTCTGCTATGTTTCAAATGAAAGACAACTGGGTGGACAAGAGCCCTCTGGATCAAGTCTATGGGATTTAGTCGTACGCGACATCGCGAGTTTTTGAAAGTTTTTAGTGCGATCCGAGGTTAAAATATGTGCGCACGAGTGCGGTAGTGCGGTAGTACGTCCTGCAGCTCCACAAATGGATGCAACACTTTTTATAAGGTGAGAGAGTGAATATTTGCATAAAACTGTCTCGGTGTTTTTTGCGCTAACTCTTGTAAACATTGTATAATAATAACAACACTGCGCATTCCATTAATCGGTATAGGACATTCGGTTACATCGAAAGTCGCGTCCGCACGCAGGCTTGTCGCCTACCCGCCTTATTGGTAAGCGAAACCCGCGAAAATTACAGTAGAACTTTATTAATATATATACTCTTTTTATTCAATTCCCAAGTGCATATAATGACTTTTAATGCTTAGGAAAATGAGTGTGGCGCCTCTCGCAAACCATCAATATGAAACTGCTACAAATTACCTGTTAAATAACCAGACAACACCCCCACACCGGGCCATCATGTCAAGGGCACAGTGTAATACCTATCAGGCTGGTGAGCCATTCAAGGAGAATGAAAAATACGAGATCTACTGCCCAGCCCGCGATGAACTAATAAATGATAGTAGTATCTTCTACCACTATGGCAGTTATTTTCTGGTCAGAGGAGTGGACTTGTTCGTGGATATCCCCGGGATGCTGCGTGTCCACATCCGCAGGGTCGAGTCCACACCAGCGCCGGACCACCCACTATTAGTTGCATCTCATGAGGACTTTTTCCCACTAGAATTCGGCCCCAAAGAAGAGGTCCCGGACATCCTGTGCGAGCAGGCGTATCACAACTACATAGGAATATACAACTCGCTGCCCGACCGCATTGCCGACTCCACCGACGCAGTAGAGACAATCATGGACACCTCCACACAACGGAGGAAGCTGCCAATCTCCAGAACAACAGTGACCACCCCACCACCACTCACAACTCAGAACGAGTTTGCGATGCTACTCTGCGACGATGACGGGGGTGCCACCGCCCACGCATCATCGTCGAGCACATCGTCACCCAAGCACTGGCCAGTCAAGCAGAGGGTCGTCGCCCATGTAAGTGCCCCCGCACATGGCACGGCAACCCAGACCGCCAGGGCCGCCGCCCAGCAGCACCCACCAACCACTTGGCCAACTCCAGCAGCCACTAT
>NQII01009609.1:3790-37598 GCA_002778355.1 Clitarchus hookeri | reverse complement strand
TCCAGCAGCCACTATGCCAACCACAGCAGCCAACCGCAATACACCAGCCACAACAACCCCGACAGCAACCACATGGCCAAGCAAAGCCACATGGTCAGTGCCCGCGGCCTATGCCAACCATCACGGTGCGCACCAGCTTGGCGGAAGTCTTCAGACGTCATCGTCAAGAAATCAACAGCATTCTCAAGGGGAAGTATGAAGTGTCCATCCGGCGGGACACGATCGGCCTCCACACAAACACCGCAGAGGACCCCGAGGCCCTGGTCTCATACCTCAAGGGGAAAGGGTTTGAGCTCTTCACCTCGCCTCGGCCTGACCAGCGCAATGCTCGGGTGGTGATTCGGGGTCTGCCGGCAGACTTCGGCACCACAGAGCTCCTTGCGTTGGTCCAAGAGAAGGGCATCAATGCATCCGCTGTCACCCGGCTTGACAAGCGACTTCCTGGAGGCGCCACCAAGATCCAGCCTCTCTCCTGGTGACCCTGGTGGGCACCTCTCAAGTAAAGGAGGGGCTGGCCATCTCCACTCTGGACTACGTGCGGGTGCGTGTGGAATAGTTCCGCAGCCAATAGCCCCTTCAGCGGTGCATCCGGTGCCAACAGTTCGGGCACAGGTCGCACTACTGCTCCATGAGGGAGCGCCATGCCGGGGACCACCCCACACAGGCGTGCACCAAGCCGGAGGAGACGTCAGCGACATGCCTGCACTGCCAAGCACGTGGCCTGGAAGACACCGCGCACCCGTCCAGCTGGGGTAGCTGCCCTGTCAGGAAGGAGGTCCTGGCGAGGAAACAGCAGCAGGTGAGAGGTCCACAAATAACCACTCACACCAACACGCATACACGCACTCACCCACAACAGAGAAAGCTGTTCTCGCAGATTCTCCAACCTCACCAGCCACAACAGAAAAAGCCACACATGCAACCACAAAACAGCACACCACACCAACCACATCACACCCAACCACACACCCAACCCACCACAACATCGTCACCAAAACCTAAATACACCACACCGAACACCAGCTCACATGGCGACAACCCCCTTGCAACAGCTGCAGAGGTTCTGCAACTGCTGAAAGGTATCCAAGTACCTAATAAACTCCCCATCCTCATGAACGCACTCCGCAAGTTCACAGAGGAAAAAACATTAGAGGAACAATGCGACATGATAATAGATCTTATCACAGCTCTCTCCACACAACATGCTTAAATTCATGATCTGGAACGCCAGCTCAATCTACAATAAACAAGTGGAGTTCACACACTTCATTTCAGTCCACAAACCGGACCTGGTGTTCCTGGTGGAAACCTGGCTCAGTCCGAATGTGCTCTACGATGTCCCAGGATACAGGGTACAGCGTGCAGACAGGTTGGACGGAGAAAGGGAGGTGTGGCGATCCTTGTTAGGGGGATCCTGTCTTTCCACCAATGACAGACCCAGCAACTACACCATGTGGAAGCTGTGGCGGTTCGCCTTCACACGAATCCCATGCCTTTCACGGCCGTGGCTATCTACATCCCACCAAATGTACCATTCCCCACCGCTGACCTCAACAGCCTGAGGAGACTGGACAGCCGAGTCCTCATCGCAGGTGATTTTAACGCCAGACACACGACCTGGGGATACCAGGTCAACAACTACCGCGGAAAAGCCCTACACTCTTATGTAGCCTCTTCCCCCCCTTAACAACCATGCACCTCTCGACTACACCTATCACCCTCATGCACTGGATGCCCGAGTGTGCTCGACTTCGCGCTGGGCACGCCCTGGCCGAGGGACAGCGCACTCGAGGTGATCCCAGAGCTCACCTCAGATCACTACCCAGTGCTAGGATCCATTTCCACAAACATCTATCATGCACCCAGCACCCCCATCTTCAGCTACAAGTTGGCGAACTGGCATGGCTACAAAGCTGTGCTAGACGAGAAGCTAGACCTCAAACCCAGGCAAAAAAACCACAGGAGATCGACCATCTAGTGGCTCACGTCACTGACACCATCAGAACCGCTGCACACCTCCACATTCCCACCACCCGACCCCATCATCTTGGGAAACCCTTCTGCCAAGAGATCCACAACCTCACGTCTCTCCGCAACACAGCACGGAGTTGTTGGCAGCGCTCGCGCAGCTGCTTGGACGGCGAGATATAGCGCGCACTGGCTCGGCAGTGCTAGGTTGTCATCACCGACTGGCTTGCGGGCAAGGAGCTGCGACGTCTCCGAGCTCCTATCGTTTGCGACTGGCTCCGTGTGGGAGCACGCTTGGCGACTCCGATCCGGCCATGTCCCCATGCCACCTCTTGAGGTGTGTGGAAGACTGGCTGAGTCGGCAGCCGAAAAGACTGAACTCATGGTGGACAGTTTCGCAGAGACATTCCTCCCTGCACCCATCCCCCCCTCACAACTCACGTCTACCCACTCACTACTGCCCACCCCCACTACCATCCAAAGGCTCTGACCACGCCAAGGCTGGTCAAGAGGGAAATTGATAGGATAAAGATGAACGCTGCCCCAAGCTCCAACTGCATCACACCCCGCCTCCTGAAGTCCATATCCATGAAAACCCTGGTGTACCTTACCAACATAAACTCCATACTCCGAACTGGTCACTTCCCAACCGCTTGGAAGGAAGCCACGGCCGTGCCTATCCCAAAAGGGAAGGCAGCTGCCAACCTGCCTTCATTGTACCGCCCTGTGTCACTGCTATCCATCACATCGAAAGTGGCAGAGCGCATCGTACTGGCCAGGCTTGAAGCGGAAGTAGCTCATCTACGTCCGCTGCCAGATTTCCAGTTTGGTTTTCGACCACAACTATCAACGCAACACGCACTCGCATACGCCACCGACATCATCACGCACAACTTCACCCGTCACTATCACACGGGGCTGGCGCTCCTAGATCTCAGCCGTGCATTCGACAGAGTACATCACCAGGCACTAGTATTGAAACTAGCATTCCTGGGGTTCAACCCTGCTCTCATCTTCATTCTCCACAGTTTCCTGGAAACTCGTACATTCCGTGTATGAGTGGAAGGGTCCATTCCATGCTCTAGGTCTAGGGCAATCAGGCAAGGGTCCCCCGGGGATCCACACACTCTCCCCTTTTATTTGCTTTATACACGCACGACATACCAACTCCCTCCGAATGCACGGTCATCATGTACGTGTACGACACCGCAATCCTGGCCCAACATAGACACTTACACATGATAAGCGCCCGGCTCACCACAAATTGCGTCGGCATGACTATCACTGTAAATTCCTAAATAAACTGATCTTTAGCTTTATATTGGATTCCACTGCCAGGGAACTTCTAGGTTACAATTAAGGATGTGGAGAGACGGGTTAACATTTGTTGGAAACTCTACATGGGCTTGGGAATCTATGGGGTCCCGCACTCCTGATCTTTTGAGTGCGGGAAGGCAGCAGTTAGTCTGGGTACCGGTAATTTTTCTACTTGAAAATGTTAAGTTTTCTCATTCCCCCTTCTAGTTATATGAGGGGGCGAGCAATACCGAGATGTTTCTATTCTACTTGCACCTAGTCACGCCCGCAGATGCCCCCCCGACCGGCATGCCCACCAGTAGCTAGCTTTTCAGCCGGCATACTGTGAGTTAGCTTTTCAGCCGGCCATAAAGGACACTCCGGCCGGCAGGACACCGGCAAGACCCATCTGCAGACCCCACCCCGCCCAGCCACCGACCCATCGCCCGGCTCACCGTAACCATCCGCGCAATATCTACTTACTTTCAGTCATGGGGCATCCCCCTTAACGCCAACAAGACAGAAACCATTATCTTCACCCGCCATCGCCTTAAACTACCACCACACATATCAGTACATGGTAAAATCATTGAGTGGAAGAAAACCGTCAAATATCTGGGAGTTACATTAGAACACACACTAAAAGTCACGCCGCATTTCTCCGCTGTAACCGCGCAAGCATACCACGCTTACAACTCCCTCTCCTCCATTATTAAAGCCCGCAGTCCTCTTTCAAAGTGTGACAGGGCACGCCTCTTCAAGGCCTACATTATTCCTACTCTTTTCTACGCCTCCATAATATATGCCCATGTCCCAGACTCCCGTCTACATCCCATCACCACCTGATTCAACAAGCTCTTAGGCGCAACACTTGGCCACTACAGGAAAACTAACACCTTTTGTTACAACATAGCACACACAGCCACACCACGCACACTCAGCAACACCTACGCCACACGATTTTTCAACAAAGCCAGAAAACACACACTGCCCTCTGTCAAACGCCTCGGCATACACGACATGGCAGCCACCTACCCACACCACCTCATTGTGGACTTTCCGGGGTAGCTGCCTCCCTGATGGGGGAGCCCACCAGCAGCAAAGAAGCCGACAGCAACCTCCAGAATCCCAGTGCGAACTGTGTATATAATGTATATATACAGCCTATCAATGTGTGAAAAGTGTTAGGATTACCTTAGGTTACCTAATATTACTATAGAAACATTGTGGACACCAAGTGCTGCCAGTGCTAGACATAAGTGTTAGGCTAAGACACATATGTTAGTTTGTAAGTCATTATGTAGTGTACCAGGGTTTTTTATTTCTGTTTCCCTTCATGTATTATTTGTCAAAGTGATAACATAACTGTCCAATATTACCGGTCACTGAAAAGTTTGCCGGACATGTATGAAAAGCCGAGCTAATCACCACAGGAGCCCAAGGGGCTGGCATGGTGAATGTGTGTATATAGAGAGATTGTCACAAATGTTAAAAATGTAGGAGAAAATGAATAAAGCTTTTGTAAATTGTAAACTTGGCGGTTCTCGAAATCACGATGATTTTACCGGTAATTATGCACCTTTCAGTGAAATAATATGTACTCGCAAGTGCCTTAGCGCTTCGGGAAGCGACACAAATGAATGCAGCTTGGTCTAAACTGTAAGTAGAGTGAAAAACCATCGTGTGTCTCGTAACTTTTAGCGGGAATCAGTGTAAACATTGTGAGAAACAATAACAACTTTTGATTAGTCAATTTCGCACACTCAATATAATTTAGTGCAGATAAGTGCAGAAACTGTTCTTCTCGCCCATGCAAGCTTGGTCTGCGACGAAACTAGTTAATTCAGACTAATAATTTTCAAAACATTTTTGAGTGTAATAAATGACTAATAATGCCTAATTTTGATATTTCAAAATTCCAACTGCTTTATTCTAGGAACCAAAAGGGGGGAACGCGAATGAGCTCCTCAGATAATTGCAACAAGGGCCGAAACCAATTCACTGTGCTCACCAACACAGGAAATAACAAAGGGAGATAAATTTGAGATTTATTGCCCTGCTCGAGACGAGCTTGTCAACGATGCGAGTGTTTATCACCATAGAGGGTTTTTCATAGTCTTGAGATTTCGAGGGATACAACGGGGAAGTCATGCTAAGGGTTCACGTACGCAGAATTGAAAGAAACACCTCACCGAACCAGCCCCAAATTATAGCTTGCAAAGCCGATTTTATGACGAAAAAGTTTGCCGAAGATGGCTTTATCCCCAATGTAGCCAGGGGAAGTATATACAGAGATTACAGTAACTTGTACAATGCAACAGCAACCACAGCTAGCGAATGCCCAGTAGAGGGAAATGAAGCAATGGACACAGCAAGTCAGGGCCAAAAGAGGCCTCTGGTAGTCTCACCCCCACCGATCGAGAACAAAAAACTGTAAGCCCATCTGAAAGAAGACGACGGAGGCAGTACCAGTAATTCGACAGCACAGCCCACATCTTGTTCACCAACACAGCAGGCAACGACCCAATCACGACCACGCAACAGAGCGCCCCACGCAGCAGCAACCACCGCAAGCTCCCAAGAAAGGAAGAAAAGAATGATGCCGGCCATCACCATAAAAATGTGCTTGGCAGAAGGATTTAAACGATATAAACAGGAAATCACCCAACTTACAAAAGGAGGTTTGGAGGTATCAATACGGCGACACACTATCAGCATTCATCCGTTCTTGTCTGAAGATCACGAGACCCTGGTGACCTACTTGCGCAGTAAGCAATTTGAATTCTACACCCAACCACGCCCAGCCCAGCGCAACGCCCGGGCTGTTATCCGTGGCCTACCTGCCGAACAAGATCTAGCAGAGCTCCAAGCGCTCCTGCAGGAGAAGAGTATCAGCTTCTCCGCAGTGAGGCGCCTGGACAAGCGCCTACCAGAAGGAGCCATCAAGGTGCAGCCACTCTTCATGGTGACCCTGGTGGGCACCAAGCATTTCCCAGAGATAACTACGGGTCACCAACCTAGACTACATCAGGGTCCAGGTGGAGCATTTCCGAGGACAGCAGGCCATCCAGCGGTGCACAATGTGCCAAAGGTACAACCACAGCTCGCACTTCTGTTCAATGGTGGAGCGGTGTGCACGCTGCGCCGGAGATCACGCCACACCACAGTGCACCAAAGAGGAAGCGACTGCACCAATATGTTATAACTGCAGAGCACGGGGCCACAGCAACACCGCCCACACAGCCAGTTGGAAAGGCTGCCAAGGCAGGCTGGCCAGCCTAGACTGGAAAGCTCGAACATGTAAACAACAAACTCACACACAAACAGCATGCACCACCACCACAAATGCCACATACTAAATACAAAACCTCTACGCATCCATTGTAAACCCAAGCACAGCTAGCCAAAACACCAAAACACAAATACAACTCACCGGAAGGCCAAACACACAAAACCCCCAACAAATCTCACAGACCACCAGAGCCAACGCACAAAACAACACAACACATGACACCACCTCACATGGGGAGAACCCCCTCACTTCGGCAGTGGAATTTCTTAACTACTAAAACAGCTCAAATTCACCCACCTCCTCCCCTTCCTCGTGAACGCCCTCCGCACATACACAACCGCACTCACACCGGCGGAAAGGTGCGATGTCATAATTGACATCGTCACTGCTTTCACCACACACTAAACTTAGGTTCACACAGCACCCACCACCACACATGCCACAAACTGTCCCTAGGACACTGGCCGCCTGACAGGAAGCAGACCCCACCAGTAACATCACCAAAAAATCAACAACACCAAAGTGTAACCTGTGTTAGTGAAATGTAATGTACATCCTTAGAGTTAGATCATGTAAATATTAGTGTCAACCATTGTGGACATTCGAAAGAGTGCAACCAGTATGTCAGTGTTACAGTGTACCTATGTAAATATGTTTAGAATAAGTCACCAATATAGTTAAGACCAGCAATAAACAATAAGATCTGATCATGTGCAAAGATGCAAAAAGTGCCCCAAAGACATATTCGGGTACAAAGCACCAACATTAACTTGTAAAGTAGCACGCAACATTTATGAATAGTCTAAGAGTGTAACCAACATGTGTCATAGTTTTTAACATAATTAGGTGTATTTATTTGTTTTAATTTGCAACCAAAAGGGTTTTTTGAAAATTTGCCCTTAATTGTTGTATGATCGCAAAAAAACACCCAAGGTATGACCAACGTGACCAGACATCCCGTTTTGAACGGGACTGTCCCTTTTTTTGATTACGAGTCCCGGTGTCCCCAAAATGAACACCGGGACGCCAAATTGTCCCGTTTTAGAAAACCGCACGAAAATTGAACAGCCGAGCCATCCGCGCGGCCGGCCGGACGGCGGCGTGCGGGAGCGAGACCGAGTCGTCCGTCCATGCGACGATAGCCGATGATGGTCGCTCGCGCGTGTGATTGGTTCATTATTTTTGTTTGACAGATTTCCGTTCACTTCTCGCAATTGTTTTGTTGTTGTTAGACGCTCGTGTAACTTGAAGTTCTTTTCTTTTGCAATCATAAGTTATTTTGACGCCGTGGGCGTTTCTGCATATATGTGTCGCCAGAAGATACGTTCCCAGACACCTCACAGCCACAGGCGACCGCCTGAGGACGCGTCACCACTCACAGCTGCACTCCTTCCAGGAACACTCTACTGAAGGCTAGCTACAGCCATTATTCCTGAACGCGAGACGTGACCTAACTGAGACGGCGAAATTATGTCACGCGTTGGAGGAGCACGCGCTCCACCCCTCGGGAAAACTTGAGTGCCCAAAATCGCGGCGGACGCGGACAACCCGGGTGGTATGCTCAAAGGACGCTCCACTGAGAGCAACAACGCCGCAGAGGAGGAGGCAGTTTAATATAGCGGACAGAGAGACATAAAACGGGACGCAAGGACGTCCAGGGGAGAGTTGGTACGACGGAGGCGAACGAGGCGGATCGACGACGGGGAGGCGAACGAGGCGGATTGACGACGGGGAGGCGCGGGCGGGGAGTGGAGGCGAGGGTAAAGACGGCTTTGCGACGCCAGCGACTGACGGTGATCTTCCGACGCAGCCTGCCGACAACAGACGGTGGAATCCAGAGCTCCACCACGGAGCAGAATCAACCTCCAGGCGAGAAGAGAATCGACGCTTCAAAGAGCTAAGTAGTCACTCAGCAACGCGAAGTACTTAGCCTTTCCCCACGGTGCAAATTAGCCACCTNGGGACGAGTGTCTCAAGTGTGAACTGTATGGTAACCTGTTAAGAGCGAATAAAACGACACGTGTGTATCCTAAGAAAGGTGAACTTTATTCAGTAGACAGTGAACCAGGCACGTTAGTGTCAGTGCATATCCTGACGCCCCTAACACCTAGAGCTGGTCTTCATTGCCGGCGCAATACGAGAAGGAAGACACGGTCCTATCCGCTGTAGCGCAGGTAGGCAGGTCTCAATTTAATATGCCGAAACGCAAGTGTTCGTTCAATGTTAACTTACAAGCAAAATATCCGTTTATCAAGCAAATAAATACTCCCTCAGATGTCAGATGCGAAAAGTGTCGTACAGAATTTAGTGTTTCCCACAGTGGTGGCGGTGATATTGAACAGCATTTAAAGTCTGATAAACATAAAAATGCCGATCGTGCCGCCGCTTTGAGTCCTTCAATGTTAAACTTTTTCAAGAAATCGGACGCGCCAACATCAAAGGATTTGGACATCGCCGCAGCAGAAGGCGCCTGGGCTTATCACACGATACAAGAAAACCACAGTTTTCGCTCTAATGATTGGCCTTCGAAATTAATTCAATCATGTTTTGATCCCAAATTTACCTGCGCGCGTACGAAGTCAGAAGCTATCGTAGTAAATGTATTGGCACGTACAGCAATGAAAGAATTGAAAGATGATCTTGATAAGTCCAATTGTATTACAATTCTAAACGACACTTCAAACCACGGTAACAAGAAAATATACCCTATTGTTGTGCGCTTTTTTCAACCTTACGTAGGTGTGCAAGTAAAAATTTTATACCTCCAAGACCAACCAGGTGAGACTTCTGATATTATTGTCAATTATTTAAACCAAGTGTTGACAGCAAAAGTCGCAGCATTTTGTGGGGACAATGCCAATGTCAATTTCGGGGGCGCAGCTAGGCGAGGTATTATTAATACCTCACTTCACTGAAGTGAGCTACACAAGAGACTAGATGACTAGACTAGACTATATTATTTATTTAAAGGACTATAGACTAGGTGTAACGAATTATAAGGACTAAACTAAAGCGTTAGTCCGAAACAAATATATTCTGTACTTAGTCGGATCGTCTAGTCCGGTACACATTACATCATCGGACTAGAGGAATGGACTAACTTCATTCAACTCCGAATTACGTAACGTTAGAATGACCTCGCACGCAGCAAGCAATGTCAAAGGTTATCATCGGATAACAGCATAAATACCGCTATAAGCCATAGCACAGCATCGCAATGTTCATTCGACGCTGTACAACGCACGGATATTGTGACCACAACGTTGCAGCGTGCTCGTGTGCTTGTTGGAAGGAAGGCGGCCAGTGTCTAGACTTGGAAGAAGAATACCTCAGCGACTTGAGTGAAGGTGAGTGGAGCCCATCACATCCATTAGTACACCTTGACGACCCTTACCTACCACCATACCCAACACAACACCTAGAGTGGGAAACTTTTGATTCGTACGGTAACTTTCAATTGGACAACCCAGATGTCATGGATATGGGAAGGGCAAGCCGCAACAAAGGAAGACTGTCCCAAAAGGACAAACTCCAGGGGAATAGAGTTTCAAACACTCCCACGAAGGTATTGCGTGCACCTTCGCGCCCCGAAACCGACGACGCAGGATTGGACAGTATTAATAAACAACATAGCAATACATCACACACAAAACGAAGCAGATCCCCTGAACGACCTACCGAGCCACATACAAATCGTAGGGAACACGTCAGATATTTACCTACACATAACAAACGTCTCAAATCGAACGGATCGAGAAAAGATGATTTCAGCAATATTACCGATGCTGTTACCGTTCATTCCAGTAACATTATTTATACAGATGATGAACGAGACACAACTGCCAATCTCGGTACAAATCCAACACCCGGCACAAGTGGGAGAATTCATGCTTCTCCCACTAGACAGAATACCGAAAAAACTAATCATGCAACCACGCCAACTGCCCTGGAACATGCGACACCTAGCACTTCTAGCACAACACGTAAGACCACAACACCAAAACCCAAACATAAACCCGAAAAGGAAGACGATAGCCACACAGACTACACGTTCGTCCTCCGATGCTCAGACGCAGACATCGGCGCAATCAGAGCAAAACACGCAACCAGAAAAAAAACGCCAGCGTTCGCAATCGCCTATCACGCAGACCATGTCCACGTCATCTTCGGATGCCATAACACCAACATCACAAGGACAAGCGGACGCATTATTAGATACCTCTTTGGAAATGATAGTTCGAGAACTACAGAAGCAAATTGCACTTTGCAACCAATTCGGTTCGCACAAAGATTCATTTCGTATCTCTTGCGTAAAGGTTGGCGAAACCTCTTACGATTTGGTATTCTCCCGGAACGACTCGAACAATACTTAAATGCTTGTACACTAGCACATCAGGACGAAATAGACGCGTCGCGAGAAATCTGTGAACCATACGTGGAAAGTAGAAAAACTGAAGGCGAACCTAAAACATCTGCCTACCAATTACAACGCACAAATATCGTTTCTACAATATCAGGATTGATCAAAGAAACGAAAGTATCCACGTATGAACAATTTTTAAATGCAATAACACTTGAACAACAAGAACAACTGATCCAACTCTGCGGTACGTCATTCGCGTCATACACTAGGCTACTGTTGAAACTGCATAACGTTGCCAAACAACAAAAAATAAACACCATGCATTACTATCAACATATTGCCGAGGCCTTCGACGACAGTAACATAAACGCTGAAGACGTCCTTTGGTTAGACAAGTTTTTCCAGTCCAGCAGTATTAACCCTGTAATATTTTACGCACGTTTCATTCAAATTCAATCCAAAATGATTAAAAAAATTAATGGTTTCGTCTTGGAAGGGCCTACAAACACTGGGAAGTCCATGCTAACGAGACTGTTGACAGAATGCCTTAAACCAACTCTAATTTCGCGCGAAAGAGATCGTACCGGGTTTCATTTTGATCAACTTCCAAGTGCTACCGCAGTGTTATTTGAGGAACCCCTCATCGACAACTCCAACGTTGGCACCTGGAAGTTGATCCTGGAGGGTACGCCAGTTACAACCGACATTAAGCATCAAGATAAAGAAATCATTACACGCATTCCGGTCTTTCTGACAACAAACACTCCTCTACACAACTGGTGTGAAGTAGTAGAGAGAGAACCGTTAGCAATGAGAGTATTCCATTATAAACTCACAACACAAATCAGACATCACGCACTCAGCAAAAAAATGAAAGAATTACCACCACCACCTAACCAACTAACACCACAAAGTATTTACACACACATGCTACATCACTTCCTGGGTATAAATGCGTACCTTGCCGAAGTACCTGCGAATGTCGTTGACAATTGCTGGATAAAACCACGCGAGCAGGATGTAGATGCACTATTTGCCCACTCTAGTACAGTAACAACACTTGTGTCACTACTTCATAACAAAGACTTTACGGACATGTTACAGGATGCCTAGACAACCACACACCAGATCAAAAACTCCCAAACCAACACCTACACACAGCAAAGGAGATGAACTCAACACATAAAGCAGTGCAGAAGGTACCACCGGAGGGGATGGCATGGGTCAAGTGTACCAAGGATCCCAAGACGGATACGGCTACAACATATACCAAACAGTACCAAGTAATTACTATCCAAAAAACCAAGCGCAATTACACGGCTGGTTCCCTACAACATTTTGGTGGGACGCAGACTTCAGTTCCGATCAGAAGCCCATTTGTATACCGTACCGAAACCTCGCATTTTGGACCGGTACCAAGAACTCAAAGTTTGCCAACACTAACAAACAACAAAGCAATTTTTTCAACTTCCTCCAGCAATCTGTTGGAATTAAATTGCGAAATTTTAAATTGGCTATCTCTAACCAAGCTACTCTGCGCCAACGCCTACTCACACAAGGACAAACAAGCACAACANGCACAACGACCTGGGACTTTGAGTCTTCTCAAAATCTTATCATCTGTTCTGCAGACAGACTTTACAGAGAAGAAACTTACACTATCGACAACCTGTTACCTCCATATCACAGAACCGACATCACAGTTATGCCAGACTACGATGACCAAGACCTGCTCACCTACGAAGAACTATCCGTGGGAAACGCCAAGCATTTTCACTTTCCAACGCCAGATCCTCCGGTAGGTGGTTGGTGGGATAATGACTTCACAAAAGAAAATGTACACGAACGTCTCATTCCAGGACGCACTGGCACAACATTCCTAGAAAACGACACACCATTACTAGACAAACCAATGAACGTATATTACCAAACTACTCTACTCAATCAACCTTTCNCTCTACTCAATCAACCTTTTGACATGCCTGCTATATACCTAGCATGTCCTAAAATTCCTTCCGAAAATGGTTCTATGAAATTCAAATACAGACTTCGTATTCAAACATCTTTTGAATACGACATGATATGGGCTCCATTCACCAAAAGCACTCAACCAACAGCCAGAGATACATTCTTGCTACCTAGCCCACAAACCCTCACTGGTGGTAGTTATAAAGACTTTTACCCTGGGTTTAACGTACGTTAACGCCTTACCTAGCGGAACTAACTCCTCGCCGCTGTCTACGGACAAAAAAGAGGGCACTGGCAGGGCCGACAAGCACTTGTACAACAATTCGTACAAGGCTGGAGGGGTGGTTCCTCTCGGCGCTCAACAGTGTAAACCTATTCCTTCTTTCCTTCCACAATTTCCATGTCTAATCCGACAATTCCACTTTCTAGTCCGATGTAAATATATTCTGAACTTAGTCCACACGTCTAGTCCGATACCCCTCCCCATGTATTGTTTCGTCCTTAAAAACCGTTACACCTAGTCTGTAGTCCAGTAACACCCTGATGAACGGCTTCGCCGTCTCGTGTAGCGCAAGCTACACGAGTCGGCGCCTACCACTCAGACCACATCCATATCAACTTTGGATGCTTCCCCACCAACATCACCCGGACCGTCAAAAGAATCATTGCTTTCCTCTTTGGAAACGACAGCGCGAGAGTTACGGAGGCTAACTGTACAATACAACTCGTTAGAAACACCCAACGCTTCATCGCATATCTCTTGCGTAAGGGTTGGGATAGACACTTGCGTTTTGGAACACTTGATAAGCATGTTTGATGTGTAGGCGTACATATAAAGCACATCAATAGGTACGTGCTGTATACGGTCGTGCTTTGTGGAGGGTGTACCCACGGTGGTGGTCGCCCTCCGTGGTTCCGATGGAACCCTAACAAAAGGGTGTGCCTGTGGTAATGGTCCCTCAGCCGTATAAAGACATGCCAGAGGATGTGCCCGTGGTGGTGGTCACCCTCCAAGGTTCCATTGGAGCCTTATGCATGGGTGTGGCTGTGGTGCTGGCCTACGTCCATGTGT
This sequence comes from Clitarchus hookeri, assembly GCA_002778355.1. Lineage (NCBI taxonomy): Eukaryota > Metazoa > Arthropoda > Insecta > Phasmatodea > Phasmatidae > Clitarchus > Clitarchus hookeri. Next base: position 23,639 of record NQII01009609.1, on the reverse strand, counting down.
ACAAGACGTGTCAGATGCATAAAGGGTGCGCCAGTGGTTATGCGCACCCTCAAAGGTTTGCTGTGTCACATGCATATGGTCTGTTAGCTGTGTGTCATATGTTACCGATGGGTTTCTTTTTGTTACAGATGGGGGATAGTTGGGTGTGACTGCTGAGAACTGTGTTTGTGTACATTGACATTGTGTTGCTTTTGAGAGTGTTGCTTGGACAATTGCATCCCGATGCCAAAAATTAAGAAGTGGCGAAGTACTGCCTTCCGGACTTAAAACAAAAAGAAACGTAAGCGTTTGTCAAGAGCAAGGCATTCTCAAGCATCAAAAAGTGTGTCAGTGGCATCTGAGTGTGTACCATCGGATATGACAAGCAAACAACTGCAGGTGACAACCCCTGCTTCAGCAAAGTCTTCTAAACTTACAGAGAATGCGTCAGGTGCATCTCAGTCCATGCCATCACAGGTGACAGCCCCTGTATGCGTAAATATTGAGTCTATGTAATTTGTGATATATGTAATTTGGACAATCGTGTTAGGATGCCAAAGATTCAGAAGTGGAAGAGTGTGCTCACGCAGTCGCAAGATCAAAAGAAGCGCCTCAGAAAGCGTGACGAAAGAGAAAAGTTTTCTCAGGAATCAGGCAGTGTGTCCGGTGGATCTCAGTCTGATATATCTCAGGTGTCACAACCTGTGAGGACGTCAACACCTGTCCGAGGAGAGCGCACTCCAACAGTATTTCACGACAGCCAAGTGGCAGGGCCTTCCCACGCTCCTGATCCACCTGTTGTGCAAACCAGGGGAAGGGCAAAAACACGCTCGCGTGTAGCCCCTGTTGCAGGACATTCACGTGGTCCTATACCACCTGTTGTTGTGCCTTCTGACACAAGCATCCTTACAGAGTCATTCCTGTTGGATGAGGAAACAGTCAAGGGTTTGCTGGGTCCCTTTTACGAAGAGGAAGACGCACCTGTGTTTATCCTCCAGGACAAACAGGCGGCTCTTACAAGGGCGAGACCAAGAACCTACAACTCACGGCACTACCACTCTGACCGTAGAGTTGGGCCAGTTGCTGTAGAGGCATACGACATGGGCCTTATGAATAACGAGTGTCGGCATTGTGGCGCACTCTTATTGCAAGTGAAGGCATAGAGCGCGATGGCGTGTTCACCCTGTGTTGCATGATGGGTAAGGTCGAGCTACCTCCTCTCGGTGAGTGTCCTGCTTTCCTACAGGAACTTCTTACCTGAGATTCAGATATGAGTGCTGATTACAGGCAGTACATCAGGAACTACAATGCAGCACTGTCGTTCGCTTCATTCTGTGCAGACGGCTTCGTTGAGTCTCCTCGCCGATCTGTCTACACATTTCAAATTCAAGGGCAAGTGCATCACCTCACTTCTGGGCCTGCACGTCTAGTGGAGGGAACAGACCCTCGATATAACCAGCTTTTCTTCATAGATGTGGATGCAGCGAATGCTGCGAGGGTGCATCAACACAACCCTTGCCAGCTTGCCATTTTGGAGAGGCTTGAACATCTTCTTGGTAGAATCAATCCTTTGGCACAGATACACCGGTCGTTGCATCAGGTGATGGTGGCGGAGGAAGAGGAGTCAATGCGGATGGGTCGCCCTTTGAGAGAAGTCACCTTGACTCTCAAGCCGGGCCTGAACAAGGATCCCAAAATTTACAACCTTCCTGTTGCCCTAAATGAGGTAGCAGCGATCTTTGTTTGCGATGTGCAACCTTTACAGTACGATATCAGGATTTATCCTAAAGATAGTCTGGTGACAGAGACACATGTATCAATGCTACCAGGACTCGGTAGCTATCATGCGCCAATTTGGCAGGCCGGATTTATTCGTAACATTTACTTGCAATCCGAAGAGTCCGGAAATTGTGCTGTCGCTGGAGGGCCGCCAGCAGATATGCCATCGTCCTGATGTTGTCTGTCGAGTATTCAGATGTAAACTCGATTCATTTATGGATGATATCCACAGAAAGCAGGTGTTTGGCAAGGTGGATGCATACACCTATACCATAGAATTTCAGAAGTGGGGACTGCTCCATGCCCACATTCTGCTGATTTAGTCGAAAGCCGAAAAGTTGGCGATGCCACAAACTGTCGATGCTGTTGTACGAGAAGACATCCCAAACTGAGAGGTGGAACCTGAGCTATACGCTTTGGTGAAAACGCACATGCTGCATACCAAGTGCGGGCCGTCTGCACCCTGCCACAGGGATGGAGGTTGCAGGTTCCACTTCCCGAAGGCTTTCCGGGATGAGACCCTGCTGCACTACGGTGGGTTTGTCCAATACAAAAGACCGGACAATGGCGCATCAGCTACCGTCGCCAACAAGGTGTACGACAACAGGCACGTCGTGCCTTACAGACCATACCTGCTTTTCAAGTATCAGTGCCACAATAACGTTGAAGTGTGTAGCTCGCTTCAAGCTAGCAAGTACCGGTACAAGTACATCCATAAAGGACACGACTCTGCAGTTCTACAAGTCGGAGACATTGTCCGCGACGAGGTAACGTCTTACCTCGATTGCAGGGACGTGAGGTAGACAGAGGCTTGCTGGCGTCTGTTATATAAAAAGGCAGACAAGAACATTATCATGTTCAGGCTCGGCATCCACCTTGACAGGCAACCAGTCTATATGGANTATATAAAAAGGCAGACAAGAACATTATCATGTTCAGGCTCGGCATCCACCTTGACAGGCAACCAGTCTATATGGAAGACGATGATGCAGCTGGTGCATTGGAGAGGGTACGTGAGAAGCACACGCACCTCACAGCATTCTTTGTTAACAACTCTGAGCACAAGTTGCACCTGACGGTGGGTGTGGGGCAAGGCCGTGTCCACTACAGCTCACATATGCCAAGTATCAGAGTCACTTTTGTTGGCTCGAGAAGCAACGCATCTGGAAGGCAAGAGAGAAGGGTGGATTCAACACTATTTCTCGGTTCCACCAAGTAAGCCCTCAGGCCAACGAGGAGCTACTATGCCTTAGGTTGCTTCTGCANTCAACACTATTTCTCGGTTCCACCAAGTAAGCCCTCAGGCCAACGAGGAGCTACTATGCCTTAGGTTGCTTCTGCATAATATGAGAGGTCCCACCTCCTTCGAGGACCTCCGCACAGTGCGGCATACTGTTCACCCAACCTACAAATTGGCGTGTCTCGACCTGCTGCTTCTTGACAGAGATGACATCTACCAGGTCACCATGCACGAGGCTGCAAGGTGGAGCGTTCCTGGCCGCTTGAGAATTTTGTTTACCCACATTCTCATTCACTGCAACATAGCAGAACCACTGCTTATGTTTAACAATCTTAATCCATATCTGCTGGATGACACAACAGACATTGTCGAGGCTTCTGAAAACAGAGCGCTAATACACATACAGTTCAGGCTGGGTTTCATCAACAAAACCCTCGCCGATTTCGACCTACCCACGCCCAAACTTGTGCAGTGTGCACGACGTGCCACAGTAAGAGGTCGAAACTGAACGCGACGAAGGTTCTCTTCTGAATGAAGACCAGGCAGTTGCCTTTGGAGAGGTGATGGCTGCAGTTGCTGATGCTGATGGGTGGTGGTGAACCCCGGTGCAGAGTATTCTTCGTAGATGGTCCTGGAGGCTCGGGGAAGACCTTCTTATACAAGTGTATAATACATTGCCTACGGGCAGAAAACAAAGTTGTATGCCCCGTACCCTGGACAGGCATAGCGTCGATACTGCTGTCGGGAGGGAGCACGTCACATGCCCTATTCAAACTACCTGTGCCGGTCATGCAAGGCTTTGTGTGTGGAATCTCGGCGCAATCGCCAGAAGCCGAGCTGTAGAGGAGCTGCAGCCTCATTATTTGGGACGAGGCGCCCATGGCCCCAAAGGAGGCACTGCATTGTGTGGACCGACTCTTGCGGGATGTTACCAACAACGATACCACCAAGTTCGGGGGGAAGGTGTTGCTCCTGGGAGGTGACTTCCGGCAAGTGTTACCTGTGGTCAGCCGCGGAGGTCGCACGGACCAAGTTAATGCGTTCCTCAAGAACTCAATGCTGTGGCCGTATTTCAAACAACTGCGCTCAGGACCAACATGAGGGTGAATCAAGGCAAAGAAGAATTCCAGCAGTTCCTGCCGAGAATCGGCGAGGGGACACTTCCGCCCATCCCCGACCTGCTCGAAGGATACGTCTAGCTTCCTGACATCTTGGTGCTTCCCCACAACCGAGACATCTGCAGCCACGTATTCGGACCTGAGGTGTTCACTGAAGAGGTACTGAATGGTGTCCAAGTGTTTCTACTATTGCTGTGCATCGACAGAGTGGTTGCTTTTGCTACATTAAGTGTGTCTTTGTGATTGCAGGTCATCAGCGCGAGGGCGATCCTCAACCCGAGGAATGACGACGTCGATGAAATTAACGCCACAATGGTGTCCCGCTTGGGACGGGAAAGCAGGTCAGCCAAGACCAGTTGGAGGACAGTGAAGGCGACACTATGAATGTCCCAGTTGAGTTTCTCAACTCGCTTACCATTTCATCCTTGCCGCCCCATTCTCTCACCGTCGCAGTTGGTTGCTGCATCATGCTGATTAGAAACCTCGACACTAAGCACGGTCTCTGCAATGGGACAAGGTTGTTGGTGGTCAACCTCTCAGAATACGTCATTGATGCTAAGATCATCACTGGCTCCTACAAGGGCGACAGGGCCTACATTCCCAGAATTAAATTGTTGTCGTCACCTGCTGACTTCCCGTTCTCAATCAGTCGCACGCAATTTCCCGTCCGCTTGGCATTTGCCATGACTGTTAACAAAAGCCAAGGTCAGACTTTCGACCGTATTGGCATCTATCTACCGCATCCTGTGTTTAGCCAGGGACAGCTGTACGTGGCGCTGTCCCGTGCCAAGAGTTTCGACTCTGTGTCGGTGCTGGCTAAACCGTCATCAGGCATCACCCTGCCAAAACATCTTCAAAACAAAACGTTCACTCTGAACGTGGTGAACCCCGAAATTCTGGCTTAACCTATCCTGAAACAAAACCACCTTCTTCCTTCTTATGAATACAACCTCTCTCATCATTTTAACACAAATTATTCTTCACATTAAAAACCTCTCCTTCTGTCCGCCTGGTAGAGGCAAATTAATAAGTAGTTATCTCCTGCTATGACCTCCTCAGTGGCACACGATTTGCCGAAGACTTCGTCCTTTGCTCCAGTCCGTCGACTCTTCTGTGTGCTGGCCAACGACACGTGGAAGGGCCCTCGGCACTGCATCTTCATTGTCTACGATAGGTGGGTACATGTACCTTTCCCGCGACATAACACTCTCTCTTCTTACATCACGTACACAAAGTATTAAATGTTCACTTGCCCACAAACGAATACACATTACAACACTTCATTCATCACCCGTAATGCAGCCTGCATCACTGTATGTTAGCATGGTTCACATGCAGGGGGGTTTGCGGTCCCAAGCCCGGATAAATGCAGAGGGAAGGTGAACCTAACCCGCCATGAGATGCGATGTTAGCACACCGTGGAGGTGTGGCAATGGTTTTAGCCCACCATAAGGTGAGTTCAGACGTGGTTCCTGCTCACCTGGGGAGGAGTTTCGGCCCTCCCTAAGGTGAACTCAGATGTGGTTCCTTCTCACCTTAACCCTTCATTAAGCCATGGGTGCATATAGACAGATGTGGTGCCTGTTCTCAATCGTAAAATGTAAGCGACTTTGAAGGCAAGTCGCAAAGTAATGCCTTATCCAAGGTACTACCGAAGGCATTCATTGCCTAAAATGTTTTCTTTGTGAGGAAGCACAATGGAGTATCTGCGGCCGCTGTAGCCAGCTGGAAAATGATTAATACCATCTCCCTCAAAGAATGTAGACAGAAGTGGTTCCTGTCCTATACTTAAAAACAAATTGAGTGAAGTCAGACGTGGTTCCTGTTCACTTACACCCTTCATTAAAGTATGGGTGCATGTAGACAGATGTGGTTCCTGTCTTACAGTTATATTGTTCGTGGTTGTTCTATCGTTACACATTGTCTTTGTAAAAATTCCGATCGGTTGTTTGTGGTTGTCGTACCAGAAAAGTTTTTCGTGATTGTCCCACCAGAAAAGTTGTTTGTGGTTGTCCTACCACAAAAGTTGTTCGTGGTTGTCCTACCACAAAAGATTTTCGTGGTTGTCCTACCACAAAAGTTTTTCGTGGTTGTCCTATCATAAAAATTGTTCGTGGTTGCTCTAAACTTACACATTGTCTTTGTAATCAGACACACAAGGAGAGAACACTACCATTGCAGCCCCATAGGAAACTATTACACCACATGCATATACTAACAACTCTACTCTTACATCAAAACAAATAGTCATCCATTTACCTGCCTAACCCAAGAACAGTGAACCAGCGGATTCCGCGGGCCGACCCCTGGTATGCTTTGAAACAAGAACTCAAAACAACCAAAGAAACATTGTAATTCAAACAAATCCAATTTTACCTTATACTAAAGAACAAGAATAAAATTTATTGTAATTCGGAGTCATATAAGATTAAAGAATTTATTTCGTCCATGCGTTGTAACAGATGCTGGAGGTACGGACACACTGCCAAAAGATGCAGGCAACAAGAGGATATATGCGGAAATTGTGAAAACACACGACACGAAATGAGGAATTGCGAGGCAATAAACAACATCAAATGCATCAATTGTGTACGTACACAGAAGGTCGGATATAAATTAAAACACCAAGCAAAAGACTAAAATTGCCATTGCTACATAATGGCAAGAGAAAGGCTTAAAAGGGAAACAGATTTTGGAGAATAATCTTATATACTTTATTTTTTCCCATATTATAACTTCTTTTCGCTACCAAATACATGAGTCTTAAAATAGTACAAATAAACTTACAAAGATCAAGATTAGTACCAAAGATTTTACAAACCAATTAAACGAAGAAAAACACAGCATTGCACTTATACAAGAACCATATCTTTACTGTAATAAATATATGAATTTAAATAACAACAGGCAAGTAATTAAAAACGATAACTGCAATGCATGGGCAATAATTACAGTTCATATACACAATATAAAATTCTTAACATACAATATCTGACAAACAAGGAAATAGCTATTGCAAAAATTTTAGTAAACAATGAGGAAATAACACTGATATCAATTTATATGCCCCCTAATCAAGATATTGACCACTTAAAAACAAAATCATAAATGAATTAGGCAACAGGAAAACAATAATTGGCGGTAACCAACACAAAATCTGGTATTCTAAAAATCAGGATGAAAGAGGGGATGAAATTCTAAATTTGATAGATAAACATAATTGGCAACATGGAAGGCAACTTATACACATTTGATTCAATACACGGGCAAGAAAACATAGATATCACATTAATCACAAGAGATTTAGAAAACAGGATAGAGGACTGGAAAGTAGAGGATAGCATCAGTGATCACAACAAAATTACCTTCAAAATAGCAATAGAACAACAGCATAACAATAAAATAGCCAAACGATTACATAAATATGTCAAGGACTGGGACGAAGTAAGACAGGAAATAAAGGAGGAAATTAATACCTTAACAAACCAGGAAGAACCAATTGAAGAGACAATAACTAAACTCCAAGAATTAATAATCAAAACATGTAAAAATCAGGAAAATTAAAGTAACAAGAATAAATTCAAAAATAACTGGTGGTGGAGTAATGAAGTAAAATAAATGAGAAAACTTGCAAATAGAAAACACAGGAAATACAGGGGCTGTTGTCAATGTAATGCTAAATTAATTTACAAAGAAGAATATAAAGAGATTAGGAAAGAACACAAACACCAATTAAAACCAATATACATAATAAATGGAAACTATATTAAAGAAGAGGCAAACAGTCACCCTGGAACATCGTAGACAAGACGGACAGGAAAAAACTAGGAAAAAGGAACCCATCAGCAGTACCCAAACAGGGGATGAAGTTACAAAAACTATCACAGAAATTACCACTAATTAATGGATGAGCTACTACCAAACATTGAACCAATAGGCAACAAAATAGTTACAATAGTAATACATAGGGAAGAAGAGAATTTAATCACGGAACAAATTAGTTAACAAATAGAGACAGCCATAAAAAAAAAAGCTCCGAGAATCCACACAATGACTATAGAAGTAATTATTAAAATCTGGGACGAAATCCAAGGAAATTACAAGTAAAATTGACGTATGACGCGTCTAGCCAGAGAACAGAGCGACAATTTCACAACCTGCCATAACGTTCATCAAATGCTCATACCGACGTCACCCAAATATTTCCTTCCAATGACGCACGCTTAAGTTTTGACGTAAATCGGGTCACCAATGACGCACACCGAAGTTTTGACGTAAATCGGGTAGCCAATGACGTAGCGAATTCCTCTAGGGGACGGGATATAATCCAGGAGGGAGGTGAAGAGATCAGTTGATCTCGAAGACTCGAGAGACGCGGGGTCAGCGAAAGGAGTGCGACCCAGTTGGACGGCCGGGACGTAAGCACCGGAGAGACATCGCGGGACGGGCGCCGAGGTCGCCGAGACACACCCCAACACGACTTCCCAGGACACGAAGCCGGGACGAAACCGGCACACAGTGGCAGCTCAGTTAAGTAACCGCGCCTCCAAATCCGACCACTTTTCCCCAACGTTTATGAACTAAAACTCTGACCTGTAGGCCTCCGACGGGTAAGGGAAGGGAGATGATAAGTGGAACCCAAGAGTGCAGTGTACCATACCATTATAATGAGTGACGTAATGACACAATAAAATAACTGTTTAGCTAACCGAATCAAAAGTAGAAGTGTTTATTAGCCACCTGATTTCACCCCTGAGTATGTGTTCAGTTCGCTTATGCAATAAGGTTGACCAAGCGATCTAGCGCTCCATCACCCTGTAGATCACATACAGAGTGGAGAGCAGACTGTGACGTGTCAAAATAATAAATAAATGTTACAAAGAAGGCTAATACCCTCAAATTTGGGAAATAAGTAAAATAATATTTTTATACAAAGGAAAAAACCATGCTAGCTCTAATAGACCACTATGTTTACTACCGGTGATTGGCAAAATATATAAAAGATTAATATAGAGTAAAATTCAAAAACACGTACAAGTATTACACAACAATCAATTTGGTTTTCAAAAAAATAAATCCACAGAAATGGCAATAAATAAAGTACTTCAAATGATACACAATAGTTAATCCAAATACGTATTAGGGATATCAATGGACATCAGCAATGCCTTTTCAACAATTACCTGGCATAAAATTAACCATCTAACGGTAAGGTGCGGGTCAGATCCGACCCAAGCGTCATTTACTAATGCCCCCACCCCCCTCTACCATTCTACAGCCATTGTAAGAAACAGAAACCCGATCAGTCAGTTACTAGGAAGGCGTCAAGAGCGGCCACAGCTTCGAGGTAAGTGACCTTCAACTTCTATATTCATTTTATTCTGTGCCTGTCTCGTTATGGGTCATATTCGACCCAACCTTACTAATAACACTATAAATTGGACATGTAATTTTATTATTTGTATATATATAAACAGTTTTGTTTGTGCAGTTTTTGCTGCATTTTTTTTGTAGATGGCTTTCAACAAAGGGTTTTGGACTTCTGAAGAAATAGCAGCAGAGCTACTCAGACAAAACAGATGAAGAATTGGACGAAATAAATGAAGAAGTTTCAGAATCCGAGGATGAAACTCTGCCAAACAGCGACAATGAAGAAGATGATGCATTTGACTGCGTGGGTGACGGTGAGGGTTTTCTGTTTGATGAAGAACGATTTGATGCTGAAGGATGTGATGAAGATGATGACCGGATTTTCAAATTGGGGAAGGACGAAGAAACTATATGGACCGACAAGCCTGTATGTTCCAAATTTTCGCGAACTTCGTCTTCAAATGTGATCAATCACCTCGCAGGACCGATATTTCACCTCATCTTTTACGTGTTCTCACATCCCTCCACGCCTCCCCTACCGCTTATCGTCCTTTAACCACCTTTTATAGATTGGCCTTGCGCCTTATCCTAGGCTGCCACCAGTGGACTCCCATCCCTGTGCTATTGAAGCGTTCCGGTTCCAACGGTGAGCTGATCGCTATTACCAGACTTTGTCCTATCATCCGAATCCGCTACTGGCCTCCATTGCCACCTATGATCCTACTCTCCCATATCCGCATCAACGTCTTACGGATTACGCATTAGAGCGTCCACCATGATAACCTATTGTATTGAATTATTGTCCCTCTCATAGAATCATTTATCCTTGCTTGTCATGGGCACAATATTATTCTAACCTTTCCTTTTCATCTTAGTAAATGTATTGATTTATACTACCTTATTCCTGCTTGTAAATGAATCAGTTCCCTTGCTAATTAGCGACTGAGTGCCACCATCGCGGGTTGTATGTTAACTCAGCTAATTCTTTATATAAATTTTTCTTTCATCTTATACGCCTGGCTATCGATATAATTCTCCCCTTATTATTTCTACTCTGAATTTCCTTCACGCAATAGTGTGTAGTACCAACCATCAGCTTATTTATGCATAACGGACACTCATTCGTGGCTAATACCTATCATATTATATAAAGTTTGCTTATTGATTTCCTAATTCCGCTTTCTTTGTCTAACTCGCCCTATCGTTCCGGTTCTGCAGCTTCCATTTGTCCTAACTCCCACGCGGTTTCTATAAATTCTTCAAGGCCTGTCTACCCCATAAAGTTCAGCTCTCCTCAAATTGTCCCCTCTACCACTTCCCTTTACCGGAAACATGGTTAGGAGGGGTCAGCAGTTTGGGTCATATTATAATCAATCCTCTCTGTTAATATTACCCTTTCCAGGCCCGCCTGCGGCACCCGGACCTGGCGTTGCTGATCTCTTAGATGTCCTCTTCTGACTGGAATAAAACTTCTCCTCGCAGGTCTGGAGCAGGGAGGATGACTCGCGCTCTGCTCCGCGTCGCGGCACCATACAGCTTTACCTGTCAGACGTGGCAGGGCGTGCCGCCTCCTCTCTCCAGGACTGCAAGCGCTCGGCTGCTGCCGCCCTCTTTTATACTGCCGACCCTTGCTCCGTTCCGGACCGATCGTAAACCAAGCCGCCCGGCTGCTCTCGCGTCAGGCATGGATGATAGTTGTATTGTGCCTGCTGTTTGGTCTAAATCATTTTTAAATTAACTTTTCTCGCCATGTCGAATTCTTAGTGTAATTCCCCAGTTTTTCTTATTTTCAATCTCTTCCTTCCACGACATTCTTGAGGCAGGGTGGTCGCCTTCACTTTTTCTGGGCTGTTCAAGCTCCCGGTGTTTTCTAATTCGCCCGTTATGTAGGCTGGGCGGCCTTATACAGTTATCATGTATGATTTTCCTATGTATACTTTTCAAGTTTATCAATTCCTTCCCTGTTTGCAAGTCTCTTGCTGCAGGCTGTTTAATTTCTCATTATTCTTCGCCTTTCTCACTTAATATGTGCAAAGTTCTTTTTACTGGGGTATACATTATCTTCCTAGGATATGTTTGTTATTTCTAAGTGTGTTTTTATACCTTGTATTTATATCCCATGCGCTTTGTTGGCATTAATTGTGTGAAAGCCTCCTTGTTTTAATCTGGTTGCCATTCTGTGTACATGGCATCTCCTTGGAGGTTAAGTTATAGTTATTTATGTATCTACCCATATGTTCGTTTTCTGTGACGAGCTGGCTACATGTCCGGCTTTAGTTTGTCTTCTTTAATACAATGCGTGCTGTATTTATTATTGAAGTGTTTTTCAATGTTATCCTTTTGTTACCTGCACATATTGTTTGTTGTATATTGTATATCCCATTACTCTGTATAGGTAATGTGTCCTACTATTGGTAACAATTATTTTCCTGGGGCACTTTAAAGGTCTCCTTATTTTTATTTTTATTATACGCCTTGTTTTTAGGCGCGGTATTGGTGGCATTTCGTCACCCCTCCTTTTCGATTAAGACTTATAGAATCTGATGTCACACCCTTGGTGGCTTAAGGGGTTATATGCAGTCAGAAGGCCGAAAAAAAAGTGATTTTTAAAGAATTTTTCCTAGAATGGCATTTTAATTTATTAAGGTAAAAGTTATATACATATTGTGGTAACATTTCATTTACATATTTTTTTGTAAAAAATAATGATTTTTAAAGCTGCTGTAGCCGATCTCCGGGAGGTCCTCTAAAAAAGGTATTTTACGGTGAGCACGATATCTCTGGATTGGATTATCGAAAATGAAAAAATAAAAATATATTTCATTAATATAAGGTATTATCTAGTATTTAATCAAAGGAATAAGCAAAACATTAATTTTTAAAAAATGGTGGCTTCTCAAAAAAAATTTTTTGGCCATAAATTGTTTATAAAATGGAAAATATTTATCGGCAAGAAAAAACCTTTGACTAATTACTAAAAAATATATTTATATAGCTTCTGTAAAAATTTGAGACTGATCGGTCTAGCCGTTTCCGAGAAATCTTGCTCTCCCACTTTAAAAACAGTTATGAGAAAAACGTGTTCTAACTTTCAAACGCACTTTGCACATATTAATTTTTTTTTTTCAGTTTACACAGAGTTGTCTGTTCCAGGACCATACAATAAACCCTCTGTTCCTTCGGCAGCTCCTAATAACACGATTTGGTGTTGTCTGCGGACCATTCTTCCCTCTCGTGTGCTCTCTATCCTTCTTTTCGGCATATAAATGCGCATTGGGCCCAAGTGAAAGTCCCATTGCACTCATAATACAAAAGTGATGCTGTAACTTCATTGAATACGCCGGCAGCGATGTTTGCAGTCATTTCCACAATTTTTGAGCGACACTGAATGATTTTTGGAGTAATTTTCCATATCAGTTGATTATATCTTTCGTTGTTTTGCGTGAAACAGACACATCTTTCTAATAATTTTTCATTACTGAGATCTGTATAGATCGGATGCAAAACCTAGGCAACATTCTGTGTTAATGGCTGATAATCAAGTGAAAGGCACGTAATTCATTCTCAGCTAGTGCCAGCTGCCAACAGCAACATGATTCCGGTCTGATCGGGCACTTCTCGTGTCGAGGATTTTTGTCTGTTGAGCAATAATGATAATATGTAGCCCATATTGCTTTATGCATATTCTCTACGGAATCACAATTTCTTCTAATTGCTAAGCCATAGTAAACAGTCAAATTTATCAATCACTTTACCAGTAAGCTTGTCTTTTTTTTTACACTTTTTTCAACGATTAACACATTTTTTTCCACACAATCTCGGAGTCGCGTGCCCATTCTCTTCTGTACATGCCCAATACATTCTTTCTTGATAACTTCTTTATCACAAGGCGCAACTTTCAAAATCCCCGAGTACGTTTTGGAGTCACAGTCTCAGATGTAATTTTTGTACTGCACTCCAAATGTTCCCATTGAACGCTTGAATATTCCGATGATTGAATCATCTTCCATTTTTCCAGAAGAACCTGTATGATTTGCACAGCAAATATCTTTATCTTGATACTAATCATTATACTCTTCAGTGTTTTTTTATTCCAAATTTTACACTGTGTGCAGCAAGAACTTTTTACAAAAAAAGCAAGGATTTTCCCGGAATAATATCCTATCAATGCTGTCACGCCGTATAAGGAAGTATATCCACGCTTTTTCCATGTTCGAACTCCAGATAGTGTTAATTCTGTACTACCTTGGTAGTAGTGTATTATAGGGCATTCGAACGCAGGTTCATGACAGGGACACCGGAATGCATTTGCAGAAGAAGGAATGCATCCGCAGGAAAACGGCCATGTTGGCAGCCAGTTGGCGGCCATGTTGCCAGCTAGTACAAGTAGGCAGCCATTTTGCTAGCCAGTAAATTAAAAAGTTATGTAAAAAATTTATTTAATTTTTTTTAATTATCGGTGACCATGTGTGCAGTAAGTACAAGTTGGCGGTCATTTTGTCAGCTAGTACAAGTTGTTTTCATTGGAGGAGACCATTTTGCCAGCCAGTAAATTAAAAAGTTATGTAAAAACTTATGTAAATAATTTATTTAAAAATGTTTAAAATTATCGGTGACCATGTTTGCAGTAAGTACAAGTTGGTGGCCATTTTTTCAGCCAGTAAATTAAAAAATGTATGTGTTATATAAGTATAATTTTTTTTTAAATATCGGCGGTCATATTGAATGGTGCCACCCCTTCGTAGCAGTAGCAGCCATGTTGACGTCACCACCTCGGCAGCAGCAGGAGCAGCGGCCATGTTTGTTTGTTTGCAGTCAGTACAAGTCGGCAGCTATTTTTTCTTACAGTTAATTAAACCCTCTAGCCATTAAATCGTGCGAGGCTGCGCACATTCAAGTGTTTATTTATTTTGATTAGCAGCATGATAATAATTTGAAAAAGTATTAAAAAATATGTTGTGTCAGTCAGTAAAAACTTGATTAATTGAAAAGTATTAAAAAAATATGTTGTGTCACTTTCTTATGTGTTGAATATATTACTTTCAATTATCTCAGCCCAGTAAAAAAGTATTAGCAATGCTAGTTTCTTATGTATTGAATTGAAATCAACACAGTATTTACGAAAAAGGATTGTTTTTGATAAAAAGCATGGCACAGGCTTATTTACGCCTTTTATTAAACGCAATACGTACATACATGCAGTGTATTTCGCTATGACTTTAATGTCTAATGAACCTCGTCACGGGTTACATTTCAAGTAAAAACGAACGTAGAATGAACACACACGAACATCGTCACACGGTACACCACTGCTCTGTAAAGAAATGAACGAGCGAAGCGTAATGAAGTGCTGCTGCTTGCTTCATTGAAATGTCTGGTTGAAAGCATACGACGAGCAACTCACTTGATTGTAGACGCAGGATGTGGACCCATTCTCTGCAGCAAAGTTCTCAGCGTCGGCGTCGGCGCACGAGACGAAGTAGTGTAGCAACCTCTCTATGGCGGCGGCTGCAGCTGCGTGTGCTACGTCGCTGCTGAGGGCGGCAGTAGACGCTTCATCTAGCTGTACGAAGTTGGCTTTAACACAGCAATCGAAGTACTCGACCAACTGCTCTTTATTCGAAGTAAGGGGCAGTGTTGCAGTCGAAGCCAGGAACTTCAAGGCCCGCATCCAATGCCCCCACGTCAAATTTTGTGATGTTTGCAGAAAAGAAATAATGTTAGTTATATCCTCGCCCACACCTTGCGAGGTTGTATGGACACGCGACGCCAGCAGGTCTAGGCACTCCCACGGGCCAATACCGAGTACAGCGCATGTAGGTGAAATAATACTGAAAAACTGTGCAATTAAGAACACTGTTATTTTAATCTTCTTCTCACCAGCCTTCGCAGGAGAAGGCTAACGTTTCGCAACCGGAGATGTAGGCAGAGTAACGAACGCCTCAGCAGATGACAAACTGTTACTCTCAGACATAGTACCTTCCGCGACGACACGACAGCGAATACTAGCCCAATGCAAGGCTCGTATATATGTGTAACACTTAAAAATGGCGTTCCCCTCTGAGAAGAAAACGTTATTTAATTATAGGAGGGGACGCCAGACACCGTTAAAAAAAAACAAATTAGGTTAAATGAGTTCTCACCCTCGCAGCGAAGGAAGGAAGGCGGGTGTTCCCCTAGCAGCATCTTGGGGGCGGAATCGTTGGCAATTAAGAGTCACCACGCCAGAACGCCCTCGTTAAAGGCGAATTAGGATAGATATGTCGGGGGTCAATTGCCGTCAGTGACATTTAAGAACGAGTTAAAGACGAAATATGACGGTGAGTCACGACATTTTTCATAATTTAACACCAAAACAGACAGCTGAATCACCAGATGCACTAATTGATTTAATTTAAGCCAATTGACAGTTAGCTCGCCAGTTTGATTCACACAGTAATTGATTTAAATGACGCCCAGCGCCGAAGTCACCACCCCGTGAGTCACTCGCTAATTGATGTCAATTACAGATTGTGGCGCAAGACGCCTCGGAGTCATAGGCAAGCGGCAATTGATTTAAATTACGGCCGCCTTCAAAACCTGCAGCTGCTGCGCTAGTCCTCGAGGGGTGCAGGGAAAAGACATATTGAAATTNGAGGGTGCAGGGAAACGCCATATTGAAATTAATTCTCCCATCATTTCTAACTTGCACGTCCGGGCAAAGTCAGACGTGAGTAAAACAAGCAATCCCCTGTACGCCCCAAAGAAAAAGCCACAGGCCTATTGTACTTTCGCCAAAAAATTACAACATATAAATAATTTAGATTTACAGATTTGCATAGCAGTATAATGGAAGTTGTCACACAGGAAACTAAGCTGCCAGTACGTATTAGTAACATTGACAAGGCAGTGGAAACCGGTCCATTAAAATCGAGACACGGAAAATTATTGCCGGGAACAGTTCGCGCAATTATATGCGGTCCTTCAAATTCTGGGAAGACTTGCGCCCTCCTGAGTTTGTTGGAAGAACAAAACGGTCTCTGTTTTGAAAATGTATACCTTTATTCTAAATCACTCCACCAGTCGAAGTATTTGCGTCTAGCAAAAATTCTGCAAGGAGTTGCGGGACTGCAATATTTCCCCTTTAGTGAAAATGAATCAGTTATAAAGCCAGAAGAAGCGCTATCAAACTCTGTGTTTATATTTGACGATGTGGCGTGCAAAAAACATACAAATATCCAGCGATATTTCAGTATGGGACGACATATGGCTGTAGACGTCGTATATCTGTGTCAAACATACTCGCGCATGCCGAAGCAGCTGTTACGAGACAATGCCAATTTCCTGGCCATATTTCGTATGGATGACATGAATTTACGCCACATATACTCGGATCATGTAAATAGCGATATGCTTTTTGACAGCTTTAAAGAAATGTGTGAGCATTGCTGGAGAGATGCGTACGGTTTCCTAGTAATTGCAAAAGATTTTCCAATTGATAAAGGAAGGTACCGCAAAGCATTCAATCAGTTTATTGTTAGACATCAGTGAAGTATGAGTTACTCCGTATCCAAATTTGGCCATAGCGGCCTGAAACGCGCACCGGAAAGCTGCATAATGGCCACCTACGATGGGCATTGTAGTTTTGAGGGTAAGCGGGCCAAGAACCTGGGCATTCCCAGGCATGACAGGGACGCTGTTAACGTATCGTTTGTGCGAAGTGTTACATCCGATGCGCTGCGACCGCTGCTAGCACTGCAAACAACTATTGAGGCGCATTTACGCACATTAGTGCCAAGTATGACTCGAATTAATGCTGTAGAAACAACGCTGGGCGGTATGGGAGAGCAAATAGCTATCAGAGTACACGCAGGTATGACGCGCGAATTAGGTACATTGTCCGGTGACGTTAAGAAATTGGCTGTGTTGGGCGGGAAACTCACTACGGTGGAAAATAGACTTTACGATACTAATATATTGATCGCGAACATGGATGTCCGCCTCGGATCATTAATTGAAAATGTATCACACATCACGGCCGTTACTAGCGGAGACGTGCTCGAAGCAGTGGAAGGCAGGCTGCCTGGTAACACGAACGTACTGTCTACCAAAATCGAGGCTCAGCTACACAAAATATCTGAAGACTTGTTGAAACTAAACGCATTAGGAGGTAGAATATCTGCCGTGGAGACTAAAATCGCTAATATGGGAGAGCAGATCAGTGCTGGAGTGCTAGCGGGCCTCACAGCGGTGCTAGACACATACATCAAGTCGGAGAGCACCCCAAAAAAAATTGATTCTAATTTAGTAGCCATGGAGGGTCGCATGTTCGCCAACACAAAAACACTCTTTGCCAAACTGGACGTCCAGTGGCCTATTTCATAAAAGTACAAGTCTACAAGTTACAAGTGAATTTACTTGTAAGTTGTAAGAAAAGAACNCGATAAAGTGCAGAAAATCGATACGGTTGACAGCACAGTGTAAGTCATGGAGAAAAAAATTAGCGATGTGGGAGCTCAAGTGGAAGGCCTCGACGCTAAACTCGTCAGTTACATTACTGACAAAACTGCACTGGACACATTAACCGCTAAGGTAGAATCGAATCTCAATGCAGTTAGTACGTTGGCTGTTACTGTGACGAAACATTTCCAGACGTTATCAAATAACGTACAAAGCGTAGTATCAAGCAAACTTCCCCGTCATCTCCGTGTTGAATGGTTAGATCCGCTGGCACAACTAATCAGGTCACTTACAACACTCGCGTCACCATTAAATGATAATTTACACATAGCTAACGAGAGCGCTGCCAAGCTGGCTGCTATTAATGCCAAGCTCACTTCAGTTCAAACAGCGCTGGAACAAACTTTGGGTAAGGGTTTTGCAAATATCTCCACGAAACTTACCGAACAAGAAATTACTCTAGGCAAAAGTGTTGCTGTGCTACATACGCAGCAGGGAGCGTAGCTGGCTTGGAGAATAAACTTAGCNAAATTACTCTAGGCAAAAGTGTTGCTGTGCTACATACGCAGCAGGGAGCGTAGCTGGCTTGGAGAATAAACTTAGCACTATATTTGAGGGAATGACCAATAAACAAGTTACAAGTATTCTAGAAGAACTAGACACCCGTAACCACAGTTTGANGAATGACCAATAAACAAGTTACAAGTATTCTAGAAGAACTAGACACCCGTAACCACAGTTTGATTAGTGGCATGTCGGATATTGAGGAACTAATACGGCACAGAATTATCGCCGTAAATTTACTATAAGCATGTCTGCTACTCTTTACCAGCCATTGCGGACACATACGTAGTGCAATTCTAAAATAACTCAATAGTTTCGAAGATAAAATTGTCAACGCAATTGCACGCAGGCCAATTATTTAATATAAAGTACACAAAGTACGCTAATAATGTCAGTATTATGTCTGCGGCAGCCGAGGACTTGACTCGCCAGTAGCGTTCCCACGTCCCATAATATTTGAAAGCTAAGCGTGCACGTATCGAAAGGGACGCAGTGTTGGAACATACGTTTCAGCCAATCACATCTCGACTGGATACGTTAAATAATATTTGTCTATAAGAGGGACTGCACTTCCGGCTTGCTGAATTAAAGCCAATAGCAGCCGAAGTTTCGCCGGATGAATTAAAACCTAAAAAAGGGGATACTGTTCGTAATTACCTTATGGCATACACTAAGCGTTTTAATGATGCCGTTTATAGGGTTTACAGAAGGAATAAAAAATGGTTTCTGGGAAATAAAGAGATATTTTTCCTACCCGAGGATTATNCAGAAGGAATAAAAAATGGTTTCTGGGAAATAAAGAGATATTTTTCCTACCCGAGGATTATGTACAGATCGATAACCAAGTTATTCACGCTTCTCCTGGCTTGTACGAACTACTGTTTAAGCTAAAACCAGGGGAATTCTCGCANTCGATAACCAAGTTATTCACGCTTCTCCTGGCTTGTACGAACTACTGTTTAAGCTAAAACCAGGGGAATTCTCGCACGAGGCTCTGAATCAATATAAAAAACTGTTGCATATTACAAGCGCGCACTATTGGCTATTGTTATATTTACGATGGACATATAAAGATGAAACGCATCCTAAATTCAACATTGTATCAGAACTGTTTCCGGACGTGGGCTTAGCTAGCGGTTCGGGGCTGAAAGTTGATAACGCCAGACAGTCCGAGTTTGTTTACTGGAACGATATAAACGAATTAGTCGATCGTCTACGACTGCTGTTCGCATCCCGGCAGGCGGGAAATAATTCACACACCAATGAAATCCTTAATATCGTAGAAGAACTGCGTGAGGAGGGTTACATATACTAAAAGAATAATGTCCCGTCAAGCAATTGCTACTGAAATTCACAAACC